>VYZW01008260.1:43284-77538 GCA_013401315.1 Balaeniceps rex
TCTTCTGCTTGTTGCTGAAGCGATTGTCCTGTTCTGCACTTGTTCCCTAAAGCACAGGAAATAAGATTTTTAGTCTGTATGACATTCAACTGTTTTCAAGTACTAGCTTCCCACATATTTGCACTGGACAGGGCACAGCAACACCGGTCATACCGTTCTGCAAGCAAATAAGCCTTTTCAGGTGCCTTTCAATTTTAGCACTATAGTCTTCCTCTACTGCTGAAGATTCAGGGGTAAGCAGGCTCCTGAGCTCTACAGTGACACTTTAATCATATAATCTCCCTGGCATACTACTTACAAATTTAGAAGTACAGTAGTGTCAAATTCTATGAAAAGGACTTATGCTGGAATTCACAAACTCCTCAGAAGTAATAAGCTCTTTGTCCAAGAACAAAAACGTCGTATTTGTTTACGGTGACATCTATGAAACTTTTGGGTAAATTTCTCTGAAGCAAATCAGCCAACATGGAGCCAGCAAGAGGACAAAGAATACTATTTTATTGATCATGCTCCGTTAAAGTTCACCAACTCGTTCCACTTTCATGAACAGAAACTATAGGTTAATTCATTTGGAATTGAAAGGCTTGAAAGTCCAGTTCTGGAAAATTTACTTGCACAGAAGTAAACAGAGCCACACATGAATAAGAGTATGTGCAGAACTGCATCCAAATACCGACAACCTGTCAATGATTCAAAACAAACCCACAGTTCACACATGAAGTGAAGTTTATTCAGGAAACCAACCTGACTGATGGAAAACACAGGATTTTAATACAAGCAATTTCCTACACACAGAAGGGGTTGAGTACTAGCAATAATATAGGCTGCTAAGGAACCAAAAGACAATAAATAAGAAAAAGCTCAAATTCTAAGGTAACCTAACCACTTCATTTGATCAGAAAGCACCTTGAATTAGCACCGTAACATGCTAGGAAGTCGTCAGATATTGCAAGGGAACAAACTGTTAACACTCCCATTTGCTATTCTGGAACACAGGAATCCTAAAGACTGACTGTGGCACAGCCACTCACCAGGATTCAGTCTGTTTAAAACTCTTTATAATATTTGCAGTGTGGCTTACATATTAGCAACAAACACAATACTTGTCAGAGCACTCAAGAATTTAATGTTCTATGTCTTTCACAACCCGGAAGCGCAACAGTAAGGAATGAAATTTTTCTTTCATAACACATGGCAAGCAGCAAAGGTAACCAAACAAGACACAGAGCGCAGTATCACAGGAGTTTCAAGGCAGAATCAAAATAGTTTGCACTGACAACTCTACAGAAGTGTGAAGAACTGAAAGAATTATCAATAGCAGCTTTATTGATAAGGTGAGTCCAAATGGCTTCTCTGCTGCACTCCTGTAATTTCCACAAGGACTTTGGTTTCTTCTGAACCCAGACTAAAATTAGACCAGAACACCCGTTTACAGCCACGCTTCAGTGCCACACTGCTTTTGATTTTATGAACAGTCACCTTTCACAGGCCAGTTTAAAAGAATATTAGATTTCTAATTCAGTGTTTCCAGTCCCAGTAATTCTGCTGTCAATTACAACTACTTGATTTGTAAACTTTTTAATAATTGCATTAGACAGAACAAGTGTAGATTTAGCTTGTAACTATTTTTCTCAGACTAGCACATTAACACAAAATTGAATTAAATGAAGGCTTATGTGTGCCCTCAGGTTTTAAAAGCATCTTAGTTGCAGGAATACAAAATAATAGGGGTGAACAGGTGAATGAATCTTGGAAAATTAAATTGGTTTTCAAAATTGTCAAGGAACCCCCCAAAATAGGTTCACTGTAATTAATGGGAAAAAAGGATGAAAAGAAGTATACCCTAGGTAGGCTACTGTTTAGTAGTCTCTGCAGAAAATACAGCACAGCTGTAAGAACAGAAAAGAAAAACTTCATGATTTAAAAAAAAAAAATTAAATGCCAACCTAAAAATAAAACATAACATAAAAAAGGCAGTTTTGTTTATTTGCTTTGAATGTGGGCACCAAAGTGCATTTCACTGCAAAATCCGGTTCACCTCCCATCTGTCCCTCGGCCTTTTCTCCCACACTTCCTCGCATTTAAGGGCCGTCAGAGGCCCTTAACTGCTGGGGAGGCAGCCGCGACACAAGCCCGCGCAGGGCTGGCCCCGACGCGGTGGGACCCCTCTTCCTCCGGCGGGGTCAGAGGCCCGGCCACCCCGAGGCCTAGCGCAGAAACCAGCGGTCCCAGGCCGCACCGGGCTGAGGGGCCGGGTCGGGCGAGCGCGGCCCTCGGGGGCGGCGACAGAGCCCGTCCTGCGGGCACGCGTGCCCCCGCCGCGCACAGAGCAGCCAGCCCCTCCGGCGAGCCCGGGCCTGGGGCGACGAATCCCCTCCCGGCCGCTCCCCTCCTTCCCCCGCAGCCCCACGGCGCCGCGGCCCCGCGGATGGGCCGANCTGCAGCGGCCCGGCTCGGCCGCGCGTCCCCCGCCGGGGCTGCCGTGCCGCCTTCCCCGCCCGCCCGGCCCCCGCTGAGGCCGGCACTTACGCGGAAGAACCCCGCGTCCATCTTGCCTCCTCCGCCTCCTCCTGGTTGCAGCGCGCTGCCGTCCCGGCGTGCACCGCGCGCCCGCAAGCCCCCTCGCGGGGAGCGAGGGGGTGGAGCCGGGCGCTCCGCAAAGACTCTCCGGCGCCTGCCGATTGGCGGCCGCGGCGGCGGAGGGTCCGTGCGCGCGCGGGAGCCGGCCAATCAGAAAGCGCGGCGTTCCGCCGGGGTGAGGGGACGGCTGGGAGACGTCCTTTCACGGCGCGCGGGGCGGGGAGGGGAGCGGGGGGTGTGAATCCTCCTCTCGCGAGATGTTGACGTTCAAGCGGAGCGGCCCGATGCGCGCGCGGGGCGCCGGTCAGGTGATCTCGCGGCCAACGGCGCATGCGCGCGGGGTAACGGCTGTGGCGGCCGCCCCCTCAGGCGAGCGGAGCGGCCCCTGCCCGGCCGGCTGCCATCACCTCGGCAGAACAGGGGGTCCTTGCACCACCGGGGCCTGGAGCGGTCACTGCTGCGAGGGGCCGTGACCGTGACGCCGGCCCAGGCCTCTGCCCCCGCCCCTTTGGCCCTGTACTGCTGGCCTGGTACGTGAGCACCACAGGGCGGTGCGTGGTCAGCGCTCTGCCCGGTCAGTAAACGCGATGGGCTGTGTTTAATTACCCTGCTGCAAATTGTCATGAGCAGCCTGGTCCTCCATCCCACTTAACGACAATTTGGCGTGCGTCTCGGGCAGGCAGCGCTCGCGTGTGGCACGTTACTGGCTGGAAGACACGCGAGAGGTTCGCTGGGGTTAATACGATTTTATCGACAGTAACAGCCCTGGGTTTTATCTAAAAGAAAGTTATATGTCCTTTATTTTTAAAAAGGAAATAGTAGGTTCCTTCAAATAAACTTAGATTATACTTAAAGCACAACAGCTGCTTCCTGCTTTATCAGCTGTCATTAGTAAATGTCACACGTGAGAGAGCGTTTTACAGATGTCTTTTTGGAAAATAAATTGGTTATGGGACTCTGGGAAAAGACCCAAAGAACATTCTTGTGTTTTATCTGCTCAGGCTTCCAATGACCATACCTCTGCATTTTGCACAGCCAAACTTGGGATGGCGTTCAACTCAGCTACGTAACAGGCCTGGCACCGTGGAGTAAGGGGAAAGACTGGGCTGGAGGTGCAGGTAGTTTCTGAAATTTAGTAAAGTTGGCAACTACACCTGGAATTACTTTATGGTTTTGTCTGTTGAGAAATAGGAGTCACAACCTGTTAGATGGGAGGAGGACACTAGGTGGAGCTGCGTGCTCTCTGCTGAAATAAGGTGGGTGACGGATCCAGAAGGGGTGAAAGCCGCCTTGCAGAAGTTTTGGGAAACAGGACTCACCTAGAAGTGAAAATTGGAACATTTTACTAGTGTACTTGCATCACTAAAGTGCCAACTCTGAGACTGAAGGATCCAACCTGCTGAAGCCATAAATTCTAGAAGACTTTTAGGAGCAACAAAAAAAAATACTAATTTTTGCAAGACCCACTGCAGCCCAACTATCGAGTATGCCCTTAGAAAAACTTTTAGCAGTATTTCATTATATAACCTGCAGACCAAATGTTCTCATTGCCACTGCTGAATACAGCCCCGCTGGTGTTTTGTAAAGAGAGAAACTTAACAAAAGACCAGAGGAAGGAACTACAAAGGTTGCTTGTGAAAAGGCACTCTGAAGCACTGTGTCGTAAGGGTTCAACTTCGTGTTAATTTGCAGAGCTTCATGTATAATCTCTAATGAGTTTGTGTGACTCAGTTAATGCATTACACTTACATTGCCTATGTGAGGCTTATGTGGTCTGGGATTTCTTTAATAGACCAATTCGCAATATCAGCTTTCAGTTACGGATTTTTTTTTGGTTGTGTGGGTTTTTTTAACAAGCAGTTTACCTGCTGGCAAGTCTGGATGCAAAGGCAGCTAAACGGGAGCTTTTCCCAAAAACTGGGGGTTTGAAAGCGGCAGCCGGGTGCCCAGACGGGGCAGGTTGAATCAGTGCTGAAGCAGCTACTATTACAGGACAAGGACAGCGTGGGATTGTTCCTGGAAAACTGTTAAATCCACAGCAAATTACACAAGCGTTATAGTGGTGGTGCAGTGGAAATACAGTGATTTTTGTTTCTTAAGAAGGTGATTTTTGCTTGGTCAGCATAAGCGCTGGATTTTGCTGACAGGAGTCGGAATGGATTGTGGGGGCCTCCCGGGCTGTGCCAATATAAGGCAAATTTTGCTGGTAAAACAGCACGCTTTGAATTTTTCAGATTGAGCAATGCTAGTGTGGTCACGGCAGTAATTCTCCTGCCAGTAATAGTAATTCTACCAATCTAGAATTGCTTATAGTAGTACTGCTTATTCTGCTTCAGGGAAGCAAAGTGAACTTCATGGTTTTGAAATTCTGTAAATGGAAAGCAAACAAAATTTGCTAGAAGTAGGTCTGGCTGGTGACGTTAAAAAATAACAGTGGGATGGGGCTTATCTTTTTCTAAAGATCTTGATTTTGATACAGTGGAACAGGCTCAGAAAACACCCTTAGCTGTCCAGAGACAGGAACAGGAGGCCAACTCCTTTACATTTTTAGAAAAAAATTAAATTGGCACCTGCAGTCCCTTCTGAATGATTGTATCAATCAGTCCTGCCACAAAAAATAAGTTAGAGAACTAGGACAAGTGAAATATTTACAATGAGATTTAGAAACTTCACAAACAGCTGTCTTAATATTTAGTTTGGAATTCAAACTGTGCTCCAGTTTCATACCAAAAAAATTGCAAAGTAATTGAATTTAGTTTCTGCACCAGTCAGTAAAAATGACCTGTTCAAGCAATGCATTCACATCTTGGAAAAAATATCTATCAACTTATCACTCCAGTCCCTCATCATTTTGAGAATTGGTCAGCTTTGTTTTGGCGCCGCGTGATTTAAGGATGTAACTATTGGTGACGTGTGACAGTATTGGGAAGAACAGCAAGTGAACTGCGGCAGGACAAAAAGCTTTAAAGCTGGAGGTTCTCTGCAATCAATTCAGTTAGACAACAGTAAATTCCAGCCCCCAAAAAGGAGTTAAAATACCCTAACAGTTTTACTAAGGTCTACAAACAGGCTGGAGCCCTCTAATGGCCAGGGTATCTTCGAGCTAACCGCTGGCAGCGTCTCAGTGCAGGACACCCACACTACAATAAATCCAGACTACAACGTTACCGCTGCATTCGCTGCACGCTCTGTCCAGCCACTCCAGTGAGTGGTTCCGTAAGATTTAAGATGTGTGCGTCAAAGAGCGGAGCTGTTTCTCCGAGCCTTATGTACTTCTATTTAAGACAAGGTTTAACTCCTCAACTTCTTCCTAATCCTATCTGCCCTGTCAGCCAGTGTTCCAGGGCTGCTTTGATACGCACACTTGAGACAATCGGCCACTAAATGTCGGACAATGCTGCTGTGTGTTCGCACTCAGTGGGCTGTGAATATCCTTGGGAATTTCTTTGCTGCATTACTGTACACCCACAATCATCACACTTGCAAAACAACATCACTTTCGGTTACTTTCTAGAATAAAAAAGGTCTAAAAATAGTTCAAGCCTAGTCTGCATTAGAGAACAAAGTGTTTCAGGATGTGAGTTGTACGTAGTAGCTGTATAAAGCCTCGCTTGCTTTATACGGCCTTTCATGCTTACTTTTTCAATTAAAGAACTTCTCAGATTTTGTGTAAGACGAAACATTCTAATGCAAACTCCAGTAATGAACCTAAAGTAATTCTTGGCGTGAGAGTGAAAACCCTTAGACGTTGAGTTCATTTCAAAATGGGTAGGTTACCAAGTTTATAGAAATATTTTAAAAATACTTGAAAATAAAAAGTAACGTTTTCTCTTTTGTCTAAAACCATACACAAGTGGCATTAGAAACACGAAATGAGTAAAGATAAATACAATTTTGAAACTTCCTGTACTATCTATCATGTATAAAAGAGACTACAAACCTGTTTCACATAAATCATAACAAACCCAGGTCCAACCTGAGCTGTAGCTTGCATGTCCAAATCTTTCTTCCCATTTATCATCAGTCATTGCCGAAGAGAAAAAGCTCAAACTCTCCAAGTAAGCAAAAGCTCCACAAAATACGAGCGTCCATCTTTTCTTCCAACGAATGGGCTTGGTTTATTCGGCCTCTCCATACCCAGAGCTCTGTAAGAAGGCTCACTGCATTTCTGATGATTTGTATGCCTCCACCGGTTGATTTCAGTCATACAAAAAGTGTCCAGACCTTTTATTTTTCCTCCCAAAGAGAGAAAGCAGGATTAATTACAATCTAGAGACAAAATAACAGCTCGTTGCTATTCCAAATGCAGCATCGCTTTGCTGAGGAGTCCCAGGTCCACGTAAATAAGAATTCCATCTCTCTTCTCTCACCGGGAGAATGAGGCTTCCCAGTTATCTGTTCTGCATGTGGATATCCACAGGTATGAAAGTCACTGTAGGATGCTGAGACATGCTGTTGCTGTTCTGCCCCAAAGCAGGTGGCATTGCTGTGGTGGTGTTTTTGGGTTCCAGCTCCCGCTTCACTCTCATGCGTCTGTAANCCTGTTTCACATAAATCATAACAAACCCAGGTCCAACCTGAGCTGTAGCTTGCATGTCCAAATCTTTCTTCCCATTTATCATCAGTCATTGCCGAAGAGAAAAAGCTCAAACTCTCCAAGTAAGCAAAAGCTCCACAAAATACGAGCGTCCATCTTTTCTTCCAACGAATGGGCTTGGTTTATTCGGCCTCTCCATACCCAGAGCTCTGTAAGAAGGCTCACTGCATTTCTGATGATTTGTATGCCTCCACCGGTTGATTTCAGTCATACAAAAAGTGTCCAGACCTTTTATTTTTCCTCCCAAAGAGAGAAAGCAGGATTAATTACAATCTAGAGACAAAATAACAGCTCGTTGCTATTCCAAATGCAGCATCGCTTTGCTGAGGAGTCCCAGGTCCACGTAAATAAGAATTCCATCTCTCTTCTCTCACCGGGAGAATGAGGCTTCCCAGTTATCTGTTCTGCATGTGGATATCCACAGGTATGAAAGTCACTGTAGGATGCTGAGACATGCTGTTGCTGTTCTGCCCCAAAGCAGGTGGCATTGCTGTGGTGGTGTTTTTGGGTTCCAGCTCCCGCTTCACTCTCATGCGTCTGTAAAGGCAAAAATGAGATTGTCACCAGAGCTGGCACGTGTTGTGGTCTCTCCCACGGTAAGTATTGGGAAGGTTCCTGGGCAAGCAGGTTACATCGAACAGCTACTGAAAAGTCAATACAAGCCAGGATTTCATCCCAAAGATACTAAATGGCAAGTCAGCGCTTCTAAAGCATGTAAGTCTAACCCAATGCCCTGAAAAGTGAGAAATCGGGCTCCTCTCTGGCAGCCCTGATGCACACAGCAGACCTTTCCTGTGTCAACAGGAATCCCTAAAAAGAGCTTCCATCAAGCATCCTCCATCAAAAACCTCCTTCTGCTTCCTAGCAATTCAATCACAGAACCCTGACGGTGAGATTCAGGGCACTTCAATCAAGCACGTTAGAGTTTAGATTCTCCTGGAAATTTTCAGCAACAAATACTGACATGGTCGGTTGGATGAGAGTGCACCTAACAGTCATTTTGGTTCATCTTGTCTCGCCTTAGTGAAGTATAGAACTTGCCCACATACCTGTTATATGTTTTCAATATGAGCAGAACCACTGTAAAAATAATAATTACTCCTACTACGATGGCAGCAACTATTGCTCCAGAACCTAGCAGGGAAGCAGAAAGGAAAAAAAAGTCTTATTTACAAAGTTGTCATTGTACTGTTTGAAGTTTGCCAAGTTCAAGGTCCACTTAAAAAAAAAAAAAAAAAAGCCACCACCCCACTGCTTTTCTTACTTTGATAGAGAGTTTGTTCTTGAGACTTTGTGGTCACATTTGCTGAGAACTGAGTATTATTGATCAGTGGTGCGGCTGTCGTCATCTTGGTTCGGCTACAGAAGAAAAAAAGAAGAGCGAGTTTATAAAATATTAACCAAAATCTGACAGCATAATTCACTGATAATTAGGCAACAAGCCATTAAAGACTCGGAGCCCGCTACGTGCAGGCTCACTGAACTGGGGTTCTTAATATTTTCTTAGTGGTGAAAATCTGACCCTGCTGAAGTCAATGGAAATTTTGCTACAAAATTTGAGCAATTTTGCCTTACAATATACGCTGCTCAGTATTAATAGGATAAAATAAGATATAAACACATGCATTGTTACCTCTATATTATTGCTGTTACACAAGTTTTGGATAAATATATATTTTAAATGCTTTAGGATTTTAGATTATCATTTCAGGTTGAGATTCAGATCACTGAGCAAATAAGTGTGAAGAGTAATATGTCTTTAAGGAAGGAAAAAAAGTCAGCACAGAAAGGTTTAAAAACTCCTTTATAGAACAGAATCTAAAGTAGCTTCATTCATCTAACATGGAGAAGAAAAACCATTTAACCCCCTAACTTGAAGCTCCAAAAGTTACATGACAAACAGTGGCTACGACAAACAACGGCTAATCCCATGACAGAAAAAAAATAGTGCAACGTGACTATGACAGCAAGTCGACATGCGTTCGGACCAGCACCTCGCTCATGCCGGTGTCATTTCAGGTTTATTATTGGAAGAGGACAAGCCTGCAAGCGGATAGCTGAAAATATGCCTGCTCCTGCATTTTGGTAGGATAAAATTGTAGATCTAGAAAGAGCAGCCTGTACGTTTACTGATTTTAAAAGCGTTTCCCAAATGTTTTCTAAATGTGACCTTAGCCATTAAAAGACTCCTTCAGTCTGAGAAGGGTGTGAATACCACTTCAAACAGGCCTCTGAAACCATTTCAGCTCCCGGCTTCAGAGAGCTAATACCCTCAAACTATCCATTGAAAATTAAATTATTTTTCAGCACCTGATACTGGAATTGAGTTTACCATTTCAGATGCTGCCCAGTACATACACCAGCCAAGACTCTGCTCTACTCTGTTACACTCCACTGGGATATTGTGCATCTGTGGCATGTTCTTAGTAGCTTTGATTTTACAGACCACGAGATACAGAATAGCCAGAAAATTATTGAGTGGATAGAAATCAGTCAGTAATAAAGAGAAGTGCAAATGTGAAAGGCATCTTCCCTTCCCTTCCCTTCCCTTCCCTTGAGGCTCTCCTAAAGGTTTCTGCAAAGTAGCACCCATCAAATAAAACAGATGTGGTGGCCGGGTACAGTTTTGGGAGGCAAGGAGGACACATCTCTGCTTGCTCTTGACAGGCAGGGTGTTGTTTCGGGGCAGGGAGGCCAGTAGCTGAGTCAACACACGACGTGTACTTGGGAGGCTCCACTAATGGATGGATGAGGAATGCGAGAGCAGTAACCAGCAGGAAGGGGAACAGTCAGCGTCTGCATGGGTATGAAGGATCAGAATTGCAAGGTCGATTCACCAAATACTTCGATCCTCTGAAGTTAAGACAGTTGGGCGGGGTTTCTTTAGAAAAACAAGAATAACTCTGTCTTGAGTCTGTAACTGGGTCATTCTCCTCTGACTGAATGATTCTTTTGTTTAGCCAAGGCCAAGTTAATTCAGCAACATGATCATCAACTGTAGTTGTAGATCTTTCCCCGCTGAAGGAAGTATTTTGTGTTTAGAGTTTGCCCAGCCTTATTGTACAGCACAATGAAATGATTTACACATGCCTAGGAGGAACCTGTGAGAGGCACCGAAGCTCCGGTAACAGCGCCGTTTCCCCACCCATCCATTCGAAACCACGTTGATGAAGGTTGTACCATTGACAAGCAGAGGGCTGAAGAGACTCTCCGTCACACTGCAGGCTGGGGACAGCCGGGCAAGTATTTTGACTATGGACATAATTCAGAAAAAGCCACGTCCAACTTTTACCTTGTTGCTCCTGACTAGGAGAGCACAGATTCCAGATTTACAGAAGTGTTCTTCTCCTCCTCTGGCTAGTAAAATAAAAATCCCAAATAAAGAAGGCTGAATATTACGATATTAAGCCATGTAATATCCATACTTACTAACTTCCATCTGGTTCAAACCACCTTGGTAACGGTGAGCTATTTGGGCATGAGTCACCTATAACCAAAGAATTTTTATTGTTGTCAGTGAAACCGCCTGTTTACAGAAAAGATTAATTTATCCAACAGGGTGTAACAATCTACGATGCAATTTGAAAAATGCATCCATTTGTTTTCTGCAGTGTGTAGCAAGTAAAGAGGTCCAAGGTCTGTGTCTCTGGCCAGGGTGGGAGGCACCAGTCCTTAGTTCTGCCAGTTTACCTGCAGCAAGTCCATTCCTCACCTATGAATCGGCAGCGTTACGCCTGACCAAGCCTGTGCTGCAAGACTCGAGGACCCAGCAAAGTCCAGCGAAATCCATGGGAACCGACTGGTTTCGGGGTATTGCAGGCCAGATCCTACTCCATTTAGAAAAACAGTTGGAAAATCCAGAGAGCTCAATAAAAGCTGTACAGCAGGGGAGAAGAAATGGACTTTGACACAGCAATCACAGGACATTCTTTCTTTGTGACACACGGCATCTGCTTCCCCCTGCGCACACACCCCTGCCTGGGCTTTTGAGAGCCACCAACTCACCCGTAGTTCTCAAGATTGGAGGACGGGGCACACACGCCGCTGGTTGTTTTTGCGTCCCCGTATTATGGAGCTGGAAATGTTTCCATAAAGTTAAGCTTTGGGCACGTTTCCATTTAAAACACCTTTGCAGATACAGCGTATAGGTTGTTTTGGCAAGCGGCAGCAATGCTCCCATTTACACCGCCTTCCTGCCTCCCCCGGCCCTGTCCCATTTCAAGCTGAATGGCCGTTCTCATTTACGGCGAGATGGGGATCAGAGCTCATCTGTCAAGCGGCTCCTGCAGCACCTGGCAATTACAGGAGAGGGGGACGGGGAACAGAGGGCTTGGCTTGAGTTTTTTCCAGGAGAGCCAGACTTCGAGAGCCAACTGCCTGCCAGGGAAGGCAGGTGCTGGTTAGGAAGACACCCAAATTCAGCGCTTTGCCACCCAGAAAAAGGTGGTCTTTGCATCAAGCTGTGTTGCAGGCTTTAAACTAGACACAAAGCCAGCTATTGTTCCTCCAGCAGTAATATATATTAGTTTTGAGCCAGCAGCTCAACTAGAGAATTAAGTCATCCTTTCAACTGCACCGCTGCACACACAGTATTTTAATCTTATATTATGGCCGAACACAGGCTGACAACCAGGTGATTTTTCCCTCCTTACTTATCCAGGTCTAAGGAAGAGCACTGGCTGCCAGCTCTGCTGCTCTGGAACCTGATTCCCTTCCCATAAATGTCAGCAGGGCAGAGTCTTAAATCACATAAAACCACTAAGGAATGAGACAACAAAACCCAGCACTGGTTTCCTTCATTTCTGGTTTTCTTTCTCAGTCTACTGGCCATGACAGCTGCTAGGAGAGGGAATATTCTCTAGAATATTTAGAAATGGACTGGTATTTGGGCTGTTCTCTTCCCTCAGGTCCTCTTGCAGATGTAAACGAGCAGTGCCACGTGAGAACTATCTCAGGCGATCAAAAGGGCACTGAGAGCTGAGCTTACGGGAACACTACCAGGATGCTGGAGCTGTGTGAGGAGAGGCAAATTATCAGAGGTATAAAGCATTAATTCCAATAAGCAAATGCCAAGATGTCATCGAAGAAGCCCAAGGGGCAGTCAGACCCTATTAAATAAGGGGGGAAGGACTTCCTACCACATGAGCGGTAGATGTCCTGACAGTCGATCGAACCTCAGATTCATTCTCTCCTGCAAGAATTCCCCACCACAGACCCAGCACCATCCTTCATCCTGCAAAAGAAGAGGCTGAGGAGTCACCTACCGCCCACACCCACCCCCCCACCGCTCCGAAGGAGCTTTGTGCTAAGGCACGTCCATTTAATGCTCAGCTCCAACCATTCGGGCTCAGCTCAGCTCCGCACATCAACCTAAGCAGCAAACTCACTCCCATCCAAGGGAGAGTTAATCCTTCTGAGTAAGTCTAGAGTTTTTCTCCCTTAGCGGGGCTCAAGAGCAAGGACCTGGCTTGCGAGCAATCCCCAGAGGGAGCGGACGGGCGTTTCAGCTCTGCTCCTGCCTCCACCCGAGCACCCTGACCTTCCCTGTCTCTGCAACAAGATTTACCTTGTCTAATCGCGGTGAACACCGAGCGGTTTGAACCTGCACGTTTCATTGTTCCCTGCTGTTTTCCAGCAGCGGGGGAATCAATTGAGCATTCATGGCGCAGCGCGGGAAGGAAACAGGCTTATATTTAAGAGTCACGAACTCAGCGTCGGGTCCCTGTAAGCTGGCAAACCATCCATCTTTGATCAAAACAGCCTCGCGGCAGCGCAGCCGCGTGATTCCGTGCTCACCTTCCCGCAGCGTCGTGAGCCACGTGAACCGGGAACATCGCCGGGAGCTGGAGGCAGACTGTAATTTCAGAAAGTAATAAAAACTCAACGTGCTTCGGTAAGACCTGAGTGTGCCTGAATTTACCTTGTGAGGCTCTAAAGAGGGAGGAAGGAGGGGAAAAAAAAAAACAAACAAATTCAAACTGGCTAGCGGGAGCTAAGGCACAAACGTGGCCTCGGGCAAACAACCTCGCTCTGTATGGAGCCTGTGTACGAGTACGTGTCCTATGTCAGACCCGCACCTTTATGTAAGCATTTGTCTCGGGTTCTGGCATGAGGTCTCCAGGTTTAGCTGTTGTTAAAACACACATTCAAAGCATTTCATTTCCTTGCCAAGACAAAGTTAAACAAACTGCGGGCAACTCTACATGGTGCAGTAGCAGCACCAAGAAAAAAGACGCAGTAATTCTACCTGCGTGGCGTATATCTTGAGGGGGGCTAACAACCCCCGGCTCACACAGACGGCGACAACTGAGGAAGAGAAGACAGGTCCCCAGAAAGCAACGCCCTCCTTTTGAAAGCTGTGCCTGGAAATACGAACCAGATAGACTTCGTCGTCGACTTGCCCAGGAGCAATGTCTAAACCAGACCGTGAACTGCAGATTTCCCAATTCTCATTTTTTGCCTTAAAATGCTGGGCCACACACATTTCTCCTCTCCCTCTGTGTGAATGCGCTTATTCATGGGAACCACAGTAACTCCACCATGGGCAGCAAAGTGCGTTCACATCTCAAAAAGCCTCCAGGTCCTTCAGGGTAGGACTGTCTATGCAGGCCACGGTGTGGAATCAACACAAGCCGGAGGTATTTTCCCACTGGTTACAGGCCAGGATCTAAGGTGCGCTTGGATTAGACGACTCACTTAGACACTTGTGAAATGTATGTCAGAACCCAGATTTGAACTGAAAATGGAAAAACCCCACCGTGCCCCCACCACGCTGTTGAAGTTCCCACAGCTCAAAGCTTGCGCTGCTCAAGCGTAACCTCCCGTCGGTTACGGAACGATTCAGTGGGGCCTCTCAGGTTGAGCTCAGACGCCTGTTGTTGAATTTTTTATTTTTTAAACACCCTAACTCCCCCTCTTTCACTGACAAATATCGTATGTGTCATCTAGAGCTTCCCACTAGCTCTGGCCGCTTGCCTGGGATTTCCCATCCCGGACCCAGGCACGCTTTCCTGCTTGCCTAATTTCCAGGCAGACCTGTGGAGGTCAGGATGCATAAACCCCCCCTCCATCCAGAAATGCTAAACAAAACTGACATTTTAAACTAATACATCATACAAAAGAAAATGGTCCGGTTAACGTGCTGTGATTATATAGCAAGGCTCTTTAAAAGACGTTTACGATAAATCATTGGGTCCAATGGTGGCATTCGCAGAAGACGGAGTTACTTCAGTCTTTAGATCTGAAGGGATTCATTTAAGAGGAAAAGGAGTAACATTTTAAAACAAAACTGCCATTTACGTGCAAGGCACAGATGATATATCAAATACCAAGAGAGACCTGGGAGCAATTTTGCAGCTTATTCCTGCAAGGAATGCTAGAGGCTTTCTTTTGTTGGCAGCTTTTTTTAATTATTATTAGAAGGCTCTTATCCTGCATTTTTACCTTATGACTGTACACACACGAGATGCTGAATTAACCAACTATGAGTGGGGTAATCAAGAGCTGGCAAATAAGTCTGACGGGACCCACCTTGTTATAACAAAGAGGGAAAGGTGCGATACGCAATACACTGCTTGGTCTTTTGTTTGTTTGTTTTGAGAAAGGATCCCTTACTTTCCAACAACACAGAACCACGTCTCAAGACTTAAAGCAAACTAACGCACAGGCTGAGCACACCGATTTCCAGGTTCCTGGGGTGCTCTCCAAGGCTCAGGCAGCGTCAGCGATATCTCCCGGTTTGCCCCTGCTATCAGGAACGCCTGTGCTGTCAGCGCAGCACGACAGCCAGTGACCTGTGCCTCCGTCGGGGCCGGGGCCAGCTCACAGTTCTCTGCACCGGGTCAAGAAGACCACACGTCATTTTTTGACTCAGATGTGCTCTTCCACCAGAAGGCTTTGTCCGAGCAGATATCGAGGGTTTTCTATCCCTCGGTGTCTGGGCACCCTCCATTTCAATCATCGCTGCACAGCAGCTCTGCCAGAGTGGCTGCACACCTGGAAATCCGGGATACATCCCCTGCGCAGTAAGTCCCATGCGTTCTGGAAGGGATCGGGTGAACTGCTGTATTATATTTCTACAGCAGATTGGTGCAGGTGTACCGCTGCATCCCAGAAATGCTGCTGATGTGCTAGAGGCAGCTCGCATGCACACAATTCAGCCAGGAAAATCAACACGAGGGGCACGAGGGACGGCCGATTCATCGCACAGAACAAAGCCTGAGGCTGATTCCCAGCTCATCCGGACTCAGCAGGAGCTGGAAGCCCCTTCCCTGCACAGAGATATTAGCAGAACCAGATTTGTGAGCAGCAGCTCCCACCAGTGCAGCTACGCTCTCCTACAAGCAGAAGTCTCCGCCGGGCCAAGGACACGGTCCAGACATCAGGACCCTTGTCCCCGCGCAGTATCTGTGGCCAGGCTCGGCGCTTGTTCACAGTGTGACCAGGCGGACCAGGAACACTCAGGAGGCCCTTACACATCAGCCAGGAATCTGGAGAACCCAGAGATGAAGGGGAAATGGCAGGGGAGAGGAGCCGGAGCAGGGCGAGGACGGGCTTGGAAATCCTGGGAACGAGCTGCAGGGTGCAGCCGCTGCCCCCGTGAGCTGGTGCCCTGCGGACGCCGCGCCAGGCAGCGGCTCGGCACTGCGAAGCTCTGCAGGACAGACGTCGCACCCCAGCCCAGCCCTCACGGGCAGGTCAGAGAAGAGGAACCCGATGGCCCAGTTCGTGTTACCGGAACAGGACCGATAGAAACCACAAACCCAATGTCAAAGCATCGTACCCAGCTGGAGAACGGCATGAAATTCATTAACATCAGCAGCACAGGGCAGATCTGGGCTCCTGCTCTGGCGTGCAGATCTGGAATCAGATCCAATTCCAAAGTTTCCCAGAGTTCAGGGAGTTTTTCTATCTTGTCTGGCCAGTTTGCATCCCTCCCCTGTAAAGGGCTGGCCGAGTTACACGCGTGCAGCAAAGCAGCTTTCAGCGGTGGTTCTGACGGTGAAGAACAAGGAGGTTTTTAGAGACACGGGAACATTCACGTAACCATGTCGTATACACACAACCTCGTCTCCCCCAGGTACCAGCGACCTCTCGTGAAGAGCCCAGCCCAAAGAGAAGAGGGGAAACGCAGTAAAAACATCTTGTGCTTTGCCTAGACATATGGGGAACTTGTCTCCCAGAACAGAGCTGCTAAAATACTGCCAGCCACTTGTGACAAGAGAAGGACAAGGGAGTTACCTGGAGCAAATGAAGACTCGTAAGGACAATAACAGTCAAAAAAAGGAGACACGCAAGTCAAATGCATTGAAATCTACAGCACAACCTCCACCTTCCCAGCCGAACCCAACCATGGCTGGAGCCCAGTATCGTTTGTGAATGATTTCCCCAAACCAGGACTGGGATCTCAGGCTGGAAAACCACCTCTCCCAGTTCCCATACCACCGCACGCCTCCCTGGCCACTCCCTTCTGTTCTCCGAACCCTCCGTTGCCTGTGGGCAAGTCACTTACCCAATGGCACGTAGGTGCCAGGAACAAATCCCAGGAGGAAGGCAATCCCAGATGTGCCTTCAGGCACCCCTCGCTTTGTTCGGCAGAGCCAGAGAGGTGGGAACAGCCACTGCTGGATTTACCTTATACCGACATTCCCATGGGACAGAGCAAACGCCAGCGGCTCGCGCTGTGACCCACAGCCGGCTGGAGTGAGTTCGCACCCTGAGCTGCCTTTCATGTCAGAGAGCGGCCCTCTGCATTTACCAGCGCAAACCGCAGCACGTGAATCAACACGGCTCCTGTTTGCTGGCAGACGAGCGTTCGTTTTCCTTTTCTAAAGAGAAATGCATTGGCTAGGTCAAGAGTTTTGAGGCTTCCATTACAGACTAATAAGTAAATAGGAAAGTTTGTCTTTCCAAGTAATTATTTGGGTTTTTATTCTGCTCCGAGCAGCAGCACAAACCAGCTGAGCAGCACGCAAGGCTGCGGCGCTTCGGATCGGCGCAGCAGGTGATGGGCAGCCCAAGGCCCCCGGTGCTGCTGTGATGATCCGCGGGCTCATTTCACCCTCCTCAGCCTGCGCACTGCCAAATCCCACCCAAAACCACCTTTCTTTGCCAATAAAAGAGCCCCTTTCCTCTGCCCACTCGCCCAGCCTGGCACTTGAAGCAACTGCACCATCGGCCTCGCAGCCGGGCAGGGGATCCCCGACCGGGAGCTGGCCCTCAGCAGCTGACGGCGAGGAAGCACCGTGACTCCAGGGCCCCTGGCATTAGGTTATAACTTTGGTGCTCCATGGTGGCAGTTGCGAAAACGTTAAGCTACATATGTCAGTGAGAAACTGGGTGACTCGGACATCCCAGCAGCTTTTTTTTTTTCTTGTTTTCCTCTGTGATCTCCATTCACGCCTCCTATCATCTCTCCCTGCAAGAGGCTTAACGAACGCCGTTGGTTTGGGCTGCACTTCCTCATCTCTGTGACTCCCAGTAGAAGCAGCACAGTCATCCCCACCACATTTTTCCCCTCTCCCACACGCCCAACAACAGGCCAGGTCAAGGCTAACTCGCCGGCCCCCACCAAGCCCCCCCCAACACAGCCGCTCGTCAGCGATGCTGATCCCAGCCTGGCACAGGGCGTGAGATCCCAGCAGTGAGGCATCACCCTGGGGGGCAGGGGCTGCTTTGGGCAGACGCCAGCACCCCGCAGGGCGCTCAGCACCGATGGATTTCCCCCGTGAGCACAGTAGCTGCGGATCTGAGCCCACTGTAGGCACTCGGCCTATCACCCACGGGCTTCTCCAGCTCCTTTGTGCGCTAAATCCTGACTGATTCACTGTTTATTGCCATAAGTAAGAATAATAATTTAGTGTAACTAATAAAAGTCACGCTTTCAGCAGCAGCAGACAGACAGGAGCAGGGCTGGACTGGAAACCTTCATGAATTACTGCCAACAGAGGAGCCAAGCCTGCCGCCAGCTGTGGGTCAGAGTTTCAGGACTGTTGGCCTCTGCCTGCAGCTCAGGTATGTGGCACAAGGTGCTCCCCGGCTGCTGGACTGGACCTTTGCGATTCAAGCTGTTCAGCTACCAGAAAAATGCAAATCTCAATACTGTTGCAAGAACCTCCGCAAGATTCGTATCCTTCATTTTTTTCTGTATTAAAAAAAATACAGGGAGAGTTCTGTATGCGATATAGAAATGCAACTCCTTTCACTTCACAAACAGCGGGACGAAGGCAGTCGCAAGATTTCTTCAGGTGCTGCATATGCAGATTTGTTGAATCCAGGAGGCACAAATCCCTCTTCCAAGAACACTGCGTAGACCAACACGTAGGCAGTGCGATACTTTACACTTACACCCCATCCTCCATCGGAACCGTTCGAAGCTCTTGGCAAGCCCTCGGTGTCTAAACCTGGCGTCCACAGCCCGGTTACCCGTCCCGCACAGCGAGGCAGTAGTTCTCCCGGGGCTGTAAAGTCACCGGTTACTGCACTGCCTTTGTCCTCTGGTTTCTAATCGCTAAATCAAACCCTCCTGCCCAAACACTCCATCCAGCACAAGGTATCGCATCAGCGAAAATTGTTTACAAAACACCGTGCTTCCTTTAGCAAGGACTTCCCGGGGCATTAAGTACATTAATCACCGTGAAAAACCAGAAATCGCAGTTCAAACCTGTCAGCAACTTCAGCGTGTTCCCAAATAACGAAAGCGGTTAGTGTTGTTCTGTGCTGGAGACACTCAGCGAGCTGTAACACAATGCTCCAAGCTCCCTGCTTCTTTTCACATTAAATATTGGTCTGCCAGCCCGTTCTAGCACCCGCTCAGCAGATTAGAAAAAAAAAAAAAAAACACAACCCAAAAAAACCCCACCAACAAAACCTTATTCATGGTGCTGGGGTTGAGTAAGTCAGGACTCAGCGTATCCACAGGGATGAAAGGACACGGCCAGTGAGAGAATCATCTTTCAAGCAAACCCACAAACTTCTCTCCGGGGAGGAAGCAACTTGCCAGATCAGTTCCAGCCCCTGCACCTTAAAGGTTTCTAATTAACGAAACAACCGCCAAAGCAGCAGTTCAGCAGCAAATCGCACGATGACATCTGCTCTCTATTTCTTTCTGGTTTAGAGTACCGATAGCGAGCTGTGCTGCACGCAGCAGCATTTACTGCAGTATATACAATCGCTTGCACGTAAAGCCGGAGTAACCCCGCTGAAACCACTATTTACAGCCGTTTCACTGGCAGCGGAAAGTAACTTTGAGCTTTAGAGCAGAAAAGTTTAATTTATACCAATTAAAAAAAAAATTTATATATATATATCTCTCTCTCTCTCCAGCCCTCTGCAAGCTTTTACCCGCCCAGCTGCGGAGGCTACTCACGGGAGGATGCTGCAGGCTTCAGGAGCTCATGACGGGGCCGTGCTTCCCGCAGAGGAGGCGGCACCGGTTCCCTCCCCGCCGGGGCCGGTCCCGGGGCCCGTCCCGGGGCCTCCCCCGAGGGGCTCCGCGCTGCTGCCCCAGCCAGCCCGGGACAGCCCAGCCCAGCCGAGTCCAGCCCGGGGCCGCCCAGCCCGGCCCCCGGCGCCGCCTCCCCGGCCCGGCCGGGCCGTGGGTCCCCCCCGCGGGGAAGGAGGGAAGAGGGAAGGACGAGACGCAACGGCCTCAAGTTGCGCCAGGGGAGGTTTAGATTCGATATTAGGAAAAACTCCTTCCCTGACAGGATTATCAGGCGCTGGAACAGGCTGCCCAGGGAAGCGGTGGAGTCCCCGTCCCTGGAGGGATTTAAAAGCCGGGCAGACGAGGCGCTCAGGGACATGGTTTAGTGGTGGACAGGTACAGTTGGACTCGATCTTAAAGGTCTTTTCCAACCAAACGATTCTGTGATTCTATGCAGGAGGGAGGGGGCCGGGCAGAGCCCCAGCTTGCAGCCTGCAGCCACCCTCCTCCCGGCGGGGCAGGGGGCCGGAGGGGAGGGCAGAAGGGGAAGAGGGGTCTGACACAGAAACAGCTCTGGCAACCAGAAGCCGAAGCGGAGCAGCTTAAGAAACAAACCGGCTGCCCCAGCACAGCCCTGCTCTGCGAGGTGGAGCGTGAAATCACCTCTAACCTGCAGCCGGCACAGCCCGCCGAGGTGCGGAGCTGAAAGAGCAGCCGATGCCTCCTGAAAAACCCGAATCCAGTCCTTCTTGCAACAGTCGTGTGGGGCCTGTTCTTGGTACTCCCGGGGTTCAGTCCCTTATCGCTCAGGGGGTTCACGGAGGCAGACGGCAGCTGGTCAGGCCCTGCTGGGCTCCCAGCTCGCAGGTTGATCAAAGCTTTGAGAAACAGCCTGCCTTCTGGAGGACTTTGGTACCCAAAGGTCTTCCAGGCACTTTCAGAGAAGAATCCCAAACACATCCACCCCAAAGCCCAGCCCGAACAAGTGGTTTTGTCTACTCATTAGTAGGATCAAAAGGATCAGACTGGAAGGGAATCCTTGCCTTTAACCTGTACTTAGCTGGCTTTATTCTGCATTTCCCACTAACGAGTGGGGAAGAAGCGTGTGAGCACAGTCCCTGTCTGCATTTTTCATGTGGAAATCCCACTTATAAAAGGGATCTGTCCCCGGCCTGGGGCCTGATGCTGCTCCCACCAGGAAACCACATTCACAAGTCTGCAGCTCAGGTCTGGGCTCAATTCATGGTTTATGAGTGCTGAGCTGCCGTGCAGAAGATGCTCCGCTCCCCCCGTCCTGCATCTCAGCTTCCCCATCTGCAACCAGAACTAACCCCACCGATCTCTGTTGTAAAGCAACCCGAAACGTACGGATGAAACCTGCCCGTCACGAAACCCTGGCTCCGTACGGGAAGGCAGCAACAGGGGGTTCGTAACGGTCCATAAGCATTGGCAGAGGATTTCTTGGGAAGACCGGAGTACGTCACTCGTGGCTACCCAGCTTCCATCGATGACTGACTTCACTAGAGTGAAGGTTTGACTGTAAATGAATCTATAAATTATTGCTTTTTGGTGATTTAAACCTGTGAATCCTCAGACCAGACCCTGTCTGAGCTGGCATGGACTGTGCGGTGGGATAACAACTCCCTAGCTTCCTTTCAAGACTTTTACAAGGAACAGTTAATCAGCTACCACCGAGTTGTGTAACAAGGTGGGTTTATCTGCGTGTTTCCTAAGGCATTCATCAGGAGAAGGGATTCCCACATGCTGCTGGGTTCCTAACATGCAACTCCAGCAAAACTCTTCTGCTCCTGCCTGTCTCTGCTGTCTCACGTGGGCAACGAAGTCCAGGGTGGGGGTCTGGGCTGGCATCCTCGACGGGGCGTTTTGCTTGAGTTTGAAACTGACAGGAGACAACCAGTGACATGAGCATAGATCCAAGGTTTTCTACTACATTTACAGCTTCTCTTTGGGGACAGCTCTAGGAAAGCTGGGGCTTCCGGCAAAATGAGTTTCAAACGCTTGGTTTGTGCCAGCTGGAGCAAGAGGAGGATTGCTGCGGGTCCCCCCCACGCCTCCCTGCAAGAAGTCGGGCAGGGACAGCAGGCAGCGTCTCGTCGAACCCAGCGGGGAGCGGTGCATCGCTCCCCAGCATCCTCCCCGGGGGCACGCTCCAGCGGCTGCTCCATCCCTCCACATCAGCGTCTCCTGCAGCCCCGCGGGACTGAGCTTCCTCCCGACCGCACCTTTCTCCCCCTCCAAACACGGGGGCCTTTCATTTCCAGTAGCCCGGAGGACAAAACTTGCGCAGCCACGGAGCCCGGGTATCACAGCCTCTGCGGAACCCCAGCACGGGCACTTTTCTAAGTGTTTCACTGATAAGGCACAGCTAAAGCAAACAAGCTCATTAATGAATCACCGGTGGACAGAGGCAGGGCTTGGAAGGAGAGCACCGCTTTGTTACTGCTGGGTCTGCCCGAGGGAAAGATGAAAAGAAAGATCTAGAAGGCAAAAGATTTTGTCGCACACTTGAAATATTTTCAAAGCTGGAGAACCTACTGCTGGCAAGTAGGCGCCTTCTTTGTCCACCTTTAACTTAAGCCTTCAAAGGGAGGAGCAGAACTTCTCCAGCCCACAGCTGGGGTTAGACAAGCAAACAGAAGAAAGATAAATCAGGAGCTGGCTCAAAAAATTGAGAGCTCATTTAAAAATCACAAAATTTAGAGTATGTATCAACATTCACAGGGATATTTCTTTCTAGGGTTTAAATCTCAGTTTTTCCTTTGCAGCCATGAAGAAAAAAGCAGACAAAAAAAGAGGTAAGAGTCTTACACAATCATGTTTCTCCAGAAGCCGCTGCTTTAGAGAAAGCACGAACGACCGAGACTCACAAAAGACGGCAGCTGCAGGAGACCGCCCCATCCCAGGCTGCAGAGAAGTCGGGGTTAAAAATGAGGTGCTTCCCTGCCTCGCAGCTCTTAGCTTCCTCCTGTGGGAGAAATGCTTCGTTTTGGGTCACTCGCAAGGCGGAGGAGCGCCCTTGACAAAAATCTCACGGCAGCATCCAGAAGTCACGATGCAGCACTTCAAAGCGACCACCACCGCAGGAAGCGCGAGATGGGCTCATACCCAGCCGGAGCCGGGCAGCTCTTTGCCAGGACACCCTCTTCCCATCTAGACCCAGTTATGAAAGCATTTCTCGTTTCCCTCGCTTACGTACAGCAACTCAGTTATGCAAAGAAACACGATACCTGACGCTACGTCTCACTGCAAACGTACAAAATCCCCATATCTTGCTTGGGCTTGGGGCTGTGCTTTCTGCCCAGACGAGGAGCGTTGGTATCTACATGTGGCGCTTGGCATTACACACCCTTTCCAGTACAAAATAAGACACAGTGAAAGCGGGAGACATCCTTAATCCCACTCGATTCACCACGTATTTTTCCGCTCTGTGAAATAACATTGAAATTGAAATCATCACAGGGATGCTCTGAACGTTGGGGTCACACGTACTCCCAGGAAGCGATGGACCAGAACCAGCAGGCTCTTGGGTCTCTGCAGCTCTGGCTGCGTAACATCGTTGGTTACTTGGTGCTTTGAGCTGGGAGTCGGAGCAGAACACGACGTTCCCAAATGTGTGCGTTTTCCCTGATTTGCTTATTCGAGCTGGCTGGAGGAGGCAGAGAGAGGGCAGCAAACACATCCACAACTGACAGCCCACTTGATTCAGCGCTGGAGGAGGAACACAAATACTGATCAGGTACACAAGTTTCGCCACGTAAAGCACTTTGGGAGCACTGATAAAGACGTCGTATATAAACCTGAACTTGCATTCATAAACCTCCACTTGCCTTGGTGCCAGTCACCTCAGCGCTTGCACCGAAGAGAAAGCAAGAGCCACACGTTCCATTTCATAAGCTGGTGCTCGAGTCCAAGTGAAGATTGTAAGGAACAAACAGAATAACACCTCTCATGGCAGTAAACAGACCTTTATCTCCTAAAGAAACATTTGGGTATTCCTACACAGGTTTTGCTTCAGTCTGGGGTTCACGATTGACGGGTTTCTACACTGAACCCCGAGCTGAACCCCACAGAACAAAGCCACAGAGGCTTCCTCACCAGCATTAAAGAATTAAGAGTTTCAAGATCCAATTATTTAGCAAAATTTTTTTTGTACAGCTACAAAGACCCACATTAGTCACTTCCAGCTACATCCTTTCGCCTCAGTCACACTAAAACCCCGTGCAGATATCGCAGCTCCTTAACACCACAGATTGAAATCTCAGTAAGGATTACTCACCATTCATCTTTTCAAGGGAATAAATTTAGTTTGATTGGTTTCTTTACAATTACTGCCTCATCCTGCATAAACAAGCAAGAACATGAGGCTCTCTTCTGGGAGCAGGAGCGGTATGCCAGCTGCGGGCTTCTCCTGGGCTGCATCTCTAGAGAGTAGAAGGGGCTTCTTTCAACAGCGTGCGCTCGTAACTTGGAAGAGGTACAAACAGTCACCTGTAAGTTTATAATAATTAACAATAATAGAACAGACATATTACAACAGATATCACGACCGACTAGAAATTCATGGAGGCTAGAATTGCATTATGAAATCAGGACCTTGGTATTGTACATGTACCCACAAAAAAAAAAAAATTACAAGCCACACCTGCAAGGGATGGAACTGAACTGCAGAGATGAAGCGACCTGCCCTGGCAGAAGAGCACGTCTAAGCCTGGTTGCCCTCCCTAATCCCTGCTTGCTGTGCCACGTTGTTCAAGCAGGAGCACGGACATTGGCTATACAGTCAGAAAGGGTAGAGGATTTGTTATTTTTATATTTTATGTAACACGGCAAAACAACAGATTACCGTAAGTATCTCTGCCGCTGCCTCACCCCAGTGCTGCTGACATCTGGGTTTCTGCCGATGCTGGAGTTGGAACACGTTCGCTTCACCAAGGAATCAAACATTCCCTTCCGCAAGCCTGAACGTGCCAACGTGTTAAAATGCAGGAGACCTTGTTCAGAAGAGGCTTTTAAACACAGTAGTTAACATTTAAAATACCACACGTTTTCTAGTGTGACTTAGCACAAATACAACTGAAAAATAAAATACATAAACGACCAAAACACGAGATACCACCTGCCTCTCCGTTAAGGTGGGCACCATGATGGCGACATGAGGTCTCCAGCCCTGATCTTTAGGTGCAGGGGATGGAGATGTTCAAACAGACATCGCGCAAGCCTTCCTCAAGCTAAACGATTGATGTTAGGAGACAACCCCGTAGCCACGCTCACTCAGATTTCAGCTCGGTCCATAGCTACAGGAGAAATTTTAATTTAAGATAAAAAAGAATTTTATCTTGCTCAGAACAAAGGTGAACAGCTGCTTAAGCACACATTCCTCCGAGATGTCAAGGACCACAGCTCCCTCCCACCGACTTCAGCGTCACCACCCAGCGCCGGCGGTGGCTCTCGGCACCTCAGGCTGACCGTCACGCGTGCGGCACGGAGAAGTCCCAGGACGACGTATGGCAGGTGCCGCGTAAGCCCACGCGGGAACAAAGACGCATAGATCCAGCCAGGCGTGCGCCTCCTGTTTGGGTTAGTAAAGTAAACTTCTGCATTTTTCTCCGAGGGAATGAGGCTTGGCCGTGGTCTCTTTCCACATTAAAAGCACGCTGGACCGTGAACCCCTCCGAGCAAGTTTTACACATTAAGCAGAGGAAGTAAACAAAGCCTGGTAAGCGTAAGATTCGTAAGACAATCTTCTGTTCTGGGCTAAAAAAGATCAGTAATCCAAAACCGGACAAAAATGGAAACATAACCTTTCAGGGAATAAATTAAGCAAAAGACATTTTATGCATGAGGTCTTTCTGGGGGGGAAGCAGTTCAGAACAAGGCAGAAATAGAACAAGCGGCAGTAATCACAGGAGTGCAAAAACAGGGCCCATTCTTAGCTATTAGAAAATAAAAACAAAGTACCCCCGGCAACTTTTTCTCCCAAACACACAGGCAGACTGCAAAAAGAAGAGACCATACATTTTTTCAGCTGCTTCTCAAGAATGCTTTAAAGACATTTGAGATATTTATTTACACAAAGCGCAAACTCAGAAAGGACTCGGCACAGTTGGTGCCTCCGTGCAAGCCTACTTCTAAAAATAGCACTTCAGTTAATAGCAGGTCAGCGATTAAGAGAAACGGGTTCTGATGGTCATTACTGAATCGTCACGTGGAGTAAATAAAGCAAACTTGGATTTCATTCATTTTCCAGGGAAGGCTCTGTCACCCTGGAGACTACGGACAGAGTGAAAGTGGAGGAGCATCACTCCTGACACTGATCGATGGCTAAATTCAAGTTTCCTCTTGGTGAAGCCTCTGCTTTGCCCCCTCCTTGCCCACCCATGACAGCGCTTGCGAGGAGCCTTCAGCTCCTGTGCACCCCTGCCTTCAACACGAGTTGTGCTGGACAAAGTCTCCCCTTGTATTTGCACAATGGGGCCCCGAGGCACCGTCACAGAGACGAGGCAGGGCTTCACATACAGTAAAGGAATGCGATTTTATAGCATTTTTAATAGAATTCAATTATATTGCACCCGTGTGCGTTAGGAGAAAGGGCGCACAGCCTCCCTCTACTGGCTAACACTGCCGAAATTTGCCTGATCCGCAAGAGAGACGGGAACCTGGTGGCAAAAGCACACGCAGTGCAACAAGCTGGTGTTTTACGATTTTGTTGATCGATGGATGCACATTTTATACAAAGTCTGACCATTTCCCTCCTGTGGAAATGGGTCTCTAGAGATTTTTTTTTCAAAACAAGTATCTTTATCACAACAAAAACTTTACAGAGCTCAATACTGCAACCCAAACTGGACATTCTCTCCCACAACAGTCTACGCAGGTGTCAAACTCCCATTCAAAATTAACGTGAGGTAAACATCCAAATGGAACTCCGCTGTGACAGGCACACAAACCCACCAAAACCCCCTTCTCAGTCCCTCCTTCAGCCCAGCTCTTCCCAGGATTTTTCTGTTGAAATCCCCGACTTCTTCAGCACTATTTTTCCAATAATTTGCTTATGGAAAACCATAAACCATCTCGACTGTTCACTCAATTCCACAAGCATACAATACTATTAGAAAACTTCTATATCAACCTTGGGCCAATATGGAATACAGTTAAAAAACCACATGTGAATGGCACGGCATTGTTTTTATTTTTAAGTGTCTTTACACAATGAAAGATGTTGGAATGCAAGTTGTTACACATTTTACACAAGATACATTGACAACGTTACCTGCTTGATTTGCCTTATAAAACTGTTTCTGAAGGTTTTCCACTTATTCCTACTTACAGCAACTTCTACAATGGGGTAGAAATTAAACAATTAACAAAATATAAACACCACAGAAAATCCAAAACAGACTTCTGGAATTTTAAAAATACACAAGCCTGATGGACAATACAAGTTTTGTTGTTGGGTTTTTTTTGTTGTTTTTTGTTGTGGTTTTTTTTTTTTTTTTTTTATAAAATGGAACAGTGAGACAGAGAAGTCGGACTTTGAGTGAGTTCAATACCTGAAGAGATATATAAATACCATGCCTGTGGAGGCAAGATGAACAAACCCCATTTTCCTACCTTTTTAATATATACTATTCCTGCCTCTGGAACAGGGACCTGCCTGCAGGATCCCATTTTGCAACTTGAAGCTGGTGGCAGGAAGGGATCACGAGCTGGCACAATACGGAGTTGAAAACTACCACGCCCTGCAAATTCATGACCATTAATTTTTCTCTCCGCCATCAATCAAGTGAAAACACCTTTGAAAATTCAATACGCACTTCATGTAGAATTGAAACACACTAAAATGAATTTGAAAAAGGCCAATTTCTGAATGATTTATGTATATGAACATCAGCAGCCTGGTGTGTTAACAAATAATTTTATTTTTTGAAATAGAAAAAAGAAGAATCTGTCTAGACTAAAAAAGGCTGGTTATAAAATAGCATAAAAGCATAGGAGCATGTGTCATTATACCGAGGCATATTTTCCTCCTACTGAAACACTTAACACAAGATCACAAAATTAAAGATCTGTATTTTAAAAGATGCATCCTGGTCTCAAAAGTAGCAGATGCTCTATCAGACAGACAGGATGCCACACAGAAAAAAGTCTTAATGGAAAACAGCAAACAAGGGCTGAAACTGCATAAAAACTGGCTAAGCCAGGCAACCGATTGTCTTAAAAAAAACACGAAACAGACTGGAGAAGTTTAAGAGCACAAGTTAAAAATTAACCCTAAATGTTTTATCTCCTAACATAATTTAGTCACAACATAACAGTCACTGAATTTATTTATAAATGTAGGCCATCGCTAGGACTGTAGAGGAACAAACATTACCGTATTTTCAGAGAGGATCAGAGACAACACATTCAACAGCTGAATCCCTATTTCCCTCTACATATTGTAATTCGCTCCTCGTTAGGTGTCAGTGCAAACCATTGTACCTATCGGTGTACCATCACGGGTAGTAGCAGCAGTAGTGTTGGCGACAGACTCGGAGTCTGTCTTCTCAGTGGTCTGTGGTTCTTCCTCCTGTATTCTTCTCCGTGTAGTCAGCAGAACTACTTGAATTTAGTTCCATACGTGTATTTGTGCCTCATGTCAAATTAAAAACGCATACTTGGCATTTCTGAGAAAAGCAAAGATTAATCTTCACCTCAGAAGATTACTAGCTGGGAAGGAATTTTAGCATAAAGAATACTTTTCACTTGCATTTAACACTATTTAACTAAGTGGAAGCTGTTGTACCAGTACAGATCACCTTTTAATTGCTATACAATGACTTTCTTGAATCCAATTGTGACAGTAAGATAGATATTATTTCAGCACTTGGTACATCACACTGTACAGTATAAAGAAAAGGGTAACATCTTAATAAAACCCAACAAAACCAAAAAATAAAACACAACCAGACTTCCTATTTTTCACTATTTCAAGTCAGGTAGATTTGCTACACTTGGGGGACTAGTCCCTAAAATTAAAGTGCTTTTCAGAGCATTGGCATCCAAAATCTTGAACATGAGAGACAATTACAAGTAAAATCTGTTGTCGCTATACATAACATATAGCAGCAGTACAGACATCAACACAGGTACTCATTAAGTGTCTGATTTTTGATACTATTTTGAGCATCACACAATTTAACAGTGCATAGTACCCCCTACCTCCAGTGTACAATCAAATGCTTTCGATTCATTCAGTATTGTTGCAGGTGGTTCTGGACGCCTTGTCTGCATGATCTTCTGTTTGGGATTTTTTATTTCATCTTCCTCTTCTGTCTCACTTTCACAGACATGGACAACTACACTGGGAGTTGATTCTGTTCCTGCATGAAGCTCGTACTTCTCCCCTGAAGAGCAGCGAACAAAAATCATGCTAAGAACAACCCCAAGGAACAGCATTAAGCCACTTTATCTCAAAAACTTAACAGCTGCAGTAACGCAATCAAATATTCATTTATTCCCATCTCACCTTTAATTTGCTCAACTTCCACACTTCACCAGACCTGTTAAATGTTTTAAAATAGTCCCTGTATCTGTTATACTGTACTTTGAATACAATCAAAGTATTTTTTTTATTTTAATTGCTATTTAAAGGAAGGGAGGGAGGGATGTAAAAAACTATTGTGAAACACTGAAGACAGCAGAAGACAAGCAGCATGCAAATTTTTAAGTGGCATCATTTATGCTGTACATTTATATGACTTTTGTAAATGAAAAGCTACAAAAGCATTTGGAAACATTAAGCCTCCTGATTCCCTGCTTGTCACAGAAAGCAAGCAGCATGTTTCCTAGGAAGGCTCATAAAGAAGTTTGACGATTAAACACAAAATGTACGTATTAGCATCCTTAATAACTGGAGCTGTCCATCTGCAAGAGACTGAACTTTTCATTCCTCTTCTTGTTTGTTACTTAATAGTGAGACTGTGACAAAATTCAATACATGGATGTGATGGAGCTAGTACCACACAATCCAGTTCTGTGCTATACTTCCAATCAATTAACGAATTAAGTACAAAAAGTGATGGATCGTTTTATTCAAGTAAGAAACATCACATAAGAGAGACTCAGTTTCTTCTTCCAGAAGGAAAGATAAGTAGATAAATTCCCTTGACAACTATTTTTGAAGTTAAGTAACACAACAAAAGCAGGTAAATATTCCTACCTGGTCCCAACTTGGAGACAGCACAAAGCAAGTCATAGTTTATCAGGGGAGTTGCATCTTCACTCTGTTTCCATCCAACTGGTGGAGATGCAGGTGGTGATATCAGGAACTGTTTAACAGGCTGTGGAGGAAGGAGGTAGGACTTGTCGCCTATTTCACTGGATACCTGTACCTGAAGATAAAAGCCAGGAGTTACAGAACAAGATAACAAATATTAATTCTCTTTCTATTTAGTCTACTTCCCCAGTAATTCATGCCCATTCTCTGTATTAGCAATGCTTAATTCAGCCCAGCTTTAAAAATAAAAGTAGTACAGCTTTTGTCAGTTCTTGGTATGACACCTTGGAGAAATGCTGCAGGTAAGAAATTGGCCTATGGAAGTATCAACAACATAGCTGTGCACGACACATGCAAGCTGCTAATCCAACAAGAAGAATATGCCTGTAAAGCACCTATTATAAAGACATCTTTGGACCCACTTATTTTCTTTCAGCACATTTCTGTTTCTGTATGGAGGAAGGTGGTTTGTGTCACTGCACAGCGACTGTTCCATACCAATCACAACTCTGTAAGCTCAAGCTGAAAGGCAAAACTGTCCCCTACAGCATGAATTTTCTCAATGAGTGAAAATAATACATCTCAGTGGAGAAGAATGAGGTTGAAGGTAACTCCAGATATTTATCACAAATGAAACTCAGGGGCAAAAGTGGAACAAAGAAGAAAGAGGGTCACATCTTAGTGTTTCATAATACCTGTGCAAAGTACAGCTTCAGCTTTTTTCCATTGAAGTCCGTTTCATGCAGTTCTATCCGTGCTCTTGCTGCTGCCTCTGGATTGCTGAAGTTTATCCTTACTCTTCTAAAGCTTTTAAACAACTGGAATGTAACTTGATTATCGTAGACTGTGAAAAGCGCTTCAAATCTTTCCTAGAGATGAAGTACAAAGATTCTCCAAACACAAAATGAACATTTTCAATGAAAACACGTTTTCCTTTCACTTTCCTCTCCCAAATCCCAACAATTTCCTTAATCACCTTCTAAACCTGCACATTCCATGCTTCCCTCAGTTACCCCGACTTGCAAATCTGTATTCAGTGTAGTACTGCTTTGTCTCACTATTTAAATCTGAATTCCAAGAGCACGTTGATGTGAACAAGCCTACAAAACTCTTAACGCATAAACTGCCACCTAGCGACACGTACTCAAAAGTGCAGATGCCAACAAAAATACTGGTACTTGCACATGACTTTCACCCAAGCGTCTCCAAAAATGCCATGCAAATCAGTTAATTTTTATATTAGATAAACTAAAGTACTGAGTGCTTAAGGGAAATGTCAAAATTCTCAGGATGAATGAATAAGGCTACTTTGGAAGAGACAAAAATCTATTATTACTAAACAACACTTGTTCACAGAAGTTAAAAAATGAAAAAATCATGTCTTATTGAATACGGAATCTTATCAAGTTCTTTAAAAAATAACAACTGCACTGTTATGAAATTCATAAATTTTCATTCACTGTAAAAAGTCAGATTAAAATCAATAGATGAGAAGTACGCAAGCAATCTCTTCAATTTTATTTACTATGTTCTGATAATATTCAGTTATTTAGAGAGATCTACATAAGCAAATAAGCGGAAAAGGAATACTTTTCCATTAAGAACTCTTTCCAATGACAATAGTTAATTGGCTTGATCCCAACAGACACCGATCTCTTTACAAACATCCTGTTGATGCCTTCATTACAGGATGAGGGGCTTTCATTTTAAACAGGACTGAAGAAATTCTTCAGATGATGCCCATGTTAGTTTTACAAAAATCATTTTCTTGCGCTATTCTCTCCAATCTGTACAACATCAAGGTCTTTATTAAATCAGAAAACCTGTTCCTTCTGCACACTGGCCAAATTTTGTACTTCACAAACAGAAAACTGCAATCTAGTGGATCAACCCTGCAATTCAAAATGATGAAGACAGTGTTCCAATCATGACATTACCCTCAAAAAGATGAATATTTGAGAAAGAAACAATACGTACTTTTACTCTATCTGAATTTTTCACCTTTTGCTGTTTGAACTAAACTTGAAAAAACACACTTTTAGATGCTATGTAGAAGACAAAATTATTAGAAGAGTTATGCCAACTTAGACATCTTACAGTTTTTCTGTAAACATACGGTGTATTTAACCTACAACACTTAAACAAAAGTGGAAACTGACTGCATTAAATTCAACAACTTAACAGTCCATTCAACATGAACTGTTAATGTTTAAGTGTTGCTTTAACAAATCAGCAGTGAAAACAGAAATATAGCTAGAAAATGTCAAAAAAATGGATGAAAGGATCAGGACAGAAACAAAACCTAAGCAAAATGTTTTATAAGAATTAAATATACAGATTTCAAATCAATAGTGTCTTTTTAGCCTTTTCTCCTCACCAGAATATTAATCATTACTCACTTATGTGAAGTTTCACAAATGAAAATGATGAGCATAAAACATTTGTGCCTACATACAGAACTGGGCAATCTATTTTGTACAGTTGTGACTAGTACAAAATCACAGAGGAGGAACACTCATTTTGATGGTCTGCTTGCAAGCCCTGCTAGCGTTACCAAATGAAGTAAAAGATCGTTGGGTAGCAAAACCGTAAGTGCCATCAAACACAGACCCCCCAAAAAAAACCAACCAAAAACCTTTGGTTTTTTCAAACTGCTTTCTGTTCGTACACAGACAGCACAATTTCCATTTGTTTCATTAACTGTTTGCTGTGCATTCAGGCTTTAAGAGAAAATGTAGGCAGAAGTAAATCAAACCATTGAAATGGGCGTCCAGGGGCTGACTAAGCTGAATTTCCTAGAACAGATAAAAGCCATATATCAAAGCATCTCTATGCTTCTGAGCACTAGGAAGAAGTCTGCATAGTAAACATTCAGTTTATAGATATAATGTATAATTCTGACCTATTCTAAACTAATGCCTTGGCTATGACGATCAGCTTAGATGAACTTGTTGACAGTACAATCAGTACACTTTACAAACTATGTTTTAAATGAAAAACTTAAAATGTTACATTTGTGGTTAAATTGATGAGTGGTTTTATATGGCAACTAATTATCCCAGTACCATTAGAGAAAAAGCTAGCACACCTCCCTTGAGACACCTCATAGGCATGGACCTACTGCGGGAATACTTTCATGGAAAAAAGCAAATGTGCATTAAAATGACAAATCACATGCACACACGTGCAGAAAAATTTAGCAAGGCAATGTTTCCAGCGCACGCTTTCTATACCGCACACACAATGAATTATGAGGCACCATTCCTGTAGCATCAGAGTTAAATTAGTGCAGTGCATTATTTAATGTTCCATTGATTAACTGATGCTTTACTGCCTTCTTCCAAGGGTAGTAACTACCAAAACAAATGGAGTGCTCCCCGCTTACAAATCTTTTCAACTAGAAGCTGATTTAGTAGAAACAGTAACAATTTAAATTAGCCATCAGTGAGTTAAAAATTTATCTAGAAAAGGAGACTCATCTTGCATTTTTTTTTAAATTAGATGACATATGATTTACATGCTCTTACGCATTGCTTGTTTTGTTTTCTAGTAAAAACAGCACTAATAACCAAGGCCAGAAATTAGCTCTTCTACTGATGTACACAGGCTAGCAACAACTCATGCGCTTTGAAAAAAAGCATTTGACACCAGGCATATAAATAATGGCTAATGAACTGTATCTCACTCTCTCTACAAAACATGAGAAAGAAAAAAATAAAGCATTGCATCTGAAAATAAGCCACTGAAGACTCAACAGCCTTTTCTGGCACCTTTCTTTCATACCCATAGGAATGCAATTACAACGAACTACAAGAGCAAGAGCTCTCATTATCTAATATCCTCCTCCCTACCCAAAAGGGGAGCTGTAAGCTGCTTTGCAAACTGTTTATGTGACACCACGTGCACGTTCTCAACTGATCACTGTTCCTTTTATTTTAAATGTACCATGTCCATTTGTTAGGAGCACTGGCTTAGGAATTCAGCTCACAGCAAGTATTTGAAAGATTGACTTATTTTAAGCACATAATTTAGCAACTCTGAGGCACAGAGCAGCATTTCCTATCTGACACCACACCTTTCCCTCAGATGTTGAGAACTTTTCAGCAAAACTGCAGGCTTCGTAAGCACTTTTGTAAACTGAAACTGAAGAAGCTGCAGACCAAAGCTTTCATATCAGCCCCTCCTATTTTCCCTCACTCATGTAGCATACATAATTATTCCTGATGCTCTTGGAAGGAAAGGGAAAGAACAGATCTGACTGAATACAAATGTTATCAGGACAGAGAAGATTTAGTTTATTATAAGGTCTTTCTAAGCCACTTTCAAGGTGTTCAAGTCAGAACACACATCCTGCAAATTTATAATGCTCTTTTA
>VYZW01008260.1:79260-94927 GCA_013401315.1 Balaeniceps rex
GTCACTCCAGGACTTCATAGTATCTCTGAGCATCGTTCACCCAAAGCAACTCTTCTTTATGTTCCAGTTTCTAGTAGGGCTCTGCCATTCCAAAAAACAAAACCAAAACAGAATGTGAAGATACCACATCTTCTTGCTTTGACTGTTCTTTAAGGCAAATAATTTCACAAAAAAGAACAGAAATCAACATGAAGCTTGTTCTCTCATCCACAAAACAGAAGCACTGTATCCCATTTCTGTAAATGGGATAAAGACACTGCTGTTCAATCTATGAAAAGGAAGATAAAGTCACTCAGTCAAGTAAATTAAATTTCTCCTTCCTTTACTCTGACATAAATCAAGAATTACAATACTGTTCTAGAAGCTTTTCTCCATTACACACTTTTCAGTTAATAGCAATTTCTTATTTAATAACTTAAAAGCACTTCCCAAGTAATCAGAGTAGTCTTCTGATATTTGAAGAAATATCTTTATTTCCTCAACGGGAACACACGTATACAGCAGAGTTAAATCATCTGTCCAAAGCCTCTCCAAGCCAGTGGCAGATATGGGAACAAAACCCAAGATGTCCTAATGTGAGGACGTTTCCTTCTCCGAAGCACTGGAGAATGCCTTTCCCACAGGTAAGAGAGTACTGATAGCCTCGAGTAAACACGTCAAGGGAGGAAAAAAGTGGCAACAAGCAAGAGACTAAATAAAACACTTTAGGTAACAAACTAGTTTTTACACAATAAAGATTGTAACAGAGCATACCTTTTGCCACCTATCGCTGCAAAAATCATGAGGTCATCACACTACTGTATATTCTAATGTAAATGATAGAAAACATGTAACTGTACTATAGATTTGGAGGGCGTGTTAATTTGTGACATAACACTAAAAAAGGTAAGTATATATATTATGTTTCATTGACAATGATCTCATTTGAATATTTGCTTAACTAGCTTATTCTTTTGAAGCAGTCACTGAGAAACGCCATCAACTGAAACCAAGATGCGTAAAAAAATGCATTAAAAAAAATCCATAATAAATCCACGTTCGCTCATGGGAAAAGGTTTAAGACAAGTTTTCTAATTAACAACACCCTAACACTCTCAACACTTTGTACTTAAGGAGAAATAGCATGTGAAAACGAGAAAAAAAGATTTAGTACTTATTTTAAGTATTTACAAACTGCTTAGTGACACACACACAAGGTGTGATGCCAACTTAATGAGTTAAATCAGTGTAACCTCGGTGTGGACACATAAAAGCTGTCTGAAGCAATGTGCACACACGCACACAAAACTGCACCAGTTCACTGTCGCACCTTTAGTCAAACCATTACGAAGTCATGCATAGACCTGGCTAAATTTTCCCAGCACAGCAAGTATCAAAATGTTCACAGGAAACGCTCCGCACCATCACAGAAAGAAGGATGTAAATGCAAGAAAACATGTAGCTGGTGGAAACCTTATTTTTTGTGCTCGCTGATTCATGCAAAAAAGGAAAGAGAAAAGGAAAAGAATATACGCCAACACAGTAAAAACAAAAGCCACCATCTGGCTTGGCAGCACAGACTCCAAGAGAGTTCTGGGCTAATCAATCCAACGTGCAACAGGACAGAGATACCTACAATCAAGCCAAGCTACGTGCAGACAGAATTGAGAGCAACATGCGAGCCTTATCCTGGTTTTGGTCCTGCCTCCCCAAGCATCCGCAGCAGAGAGGAGTACGGATCACAGTAAGAAACACCTAACCCACACATGACCGCTCCAAAAACCTGGTTTTCTGACAAATCAAAGAATGAGGAGACTTGCAAACAAGGCAAGAGAGCAAAACTGGCACAGAAAAGGGAGAGTTTGGAAACGCTGGCATGTAAATTCAAAGACTTAAATTAACGGTGAAGAGGACAGGAAGTAAGGTAACATACAGATCAACATAAAACTTGGTCAAGTTGGCTGCGTTATGAAGAGCTCTAAAAAGTGCAGGCTGTCTGAGCCTCAGACGCTACAAAATGAAGTCAACAAAGCAGACTGGAGGGAGGCAAAAGCATCAAGAAAATAAGATTAACGGAGTGCACAATTCCTGTGACTTACTCTGTGCCTGCAGTAGTACTCCTCTCTTCATTCTGTAAGTACTGTGGAATCAGACATCACAATTAAAATGAGAGAGAATTTAATCCACAGATTAACAACTGAGTCCATTACTCCTCCTTTAAAGTTTTTATCATCTATTATGTCACTTAAGGAGCTGCAATCTGCAGATCACTGACACCAAACACTGCAGTGGCCACAGAGATGTTCCTCCGTTTGGTATGTTAGCACAGAGGAGTAGCACTTCGGGGAAAAATGAGCAAAGAGATGGACAAAATAAAGGCAGATATAGGGTTTTATTTATATTTTTATATTTATTTATATAAGACACCTGAACTCCACATTTCTGGCTAATATTCTGTACAATGAGACTTTGTATAGGCTCCTTGAATAGAAACCATCTTCTACACACCAATGAGACACGTATGCAAGTATCTGCTTGAAAATAAAACAAAACTGATACTGTTAAAAAGAGCAATACAAACCACTTTCTAAAACACCAACTTAAAGACATAAAGAATGCATTGTAGGGGGAAAAAAATAAATCCCAGTTTTTCCTTCTTTTGCCAAATTTAGTTAAAGTAATTCAGAGAATTAAAATTAAGTTCAAAATTCCAGCATGAGGAGGTTCTAAAACTCTGAAACTGTTGTTCTGTATTTTGAAAAAAGACATCCATGTTATTTCCGTGTCTGTTTGGTATAACAGAATAGGGCAATTTCGTAAATGAAAAGGTGACAACATTCAGAAGACGGGGAAGGCAAGAATGATAGACAGGTAAACAGTACAATTAAGGAAAGGTCTTTGCCACATCAACTTAGGAATTGGAGAGGGATCAGTAACAAACAACTGAAATGTTGGCAAACAAATGCCAGGAGCTCAGATATCACCGAATACCACACACACTGTAAGAGAGGATGGGAAGAAAAAAAGAGAGAAAAAAGCCAACAAAAAAGCCACAAGATCTAGCTTCTCTTACAATTTAACTTATGTAACGTTAAACGATTCAAGTGACCTATGAAGTAGACACAGATAAAGTGATGACTGCAAGATCACTAAGATTTTCACCATGCATGAACTGGTAACAGACGTAAGCGAAACTGTCTGGTTAGCATCTTAACATTAAAGAAATTAAACTCACAGTTCCCTACATCTTTAGTCTTCTGCATCCTGACTCATTTCAGCCAGTTCCACGTGAAACTGCAGTCGACAACTACCACTGTCTACCTGTGCATTCCCACCTTCAAAATGCACACAGATTAGAACAAGCGACCAAGGCAGGATTGCTCAGAAGCAGAGCTGAGATGACAGCCCTGGTGATCCTGCACCGTAGGCCTGTCTTCTGTTCACCGCAAAAGATCTTCCCTGCAAACCTTTTACAGCGTAAATACCCTTGATATGAAGAAAATACTGCTTTTTGCTCAACAGCACTCTGTGGTATTATGAAACACATCAAGCTCTGCATAGACGTGCGTTATTGCACAGAAGAGATGCTCTTCAGATTTGTAAAGAAGTTTAAGAATCCTGATGGAAAACACACAAACCTGTCTAGGCACACTGTATCCAGCTTTGCACGCAGCAAACAGCCTCACTGGCTTCAAGTTTCATTATATATGAATTCATTGTGTTGTAACATTTAAATACAGCAACAAAACATTTTACTGCAAGGTATTTTCTGCTCTGTATAAAGGCAACGGGTCTCAAACGATGCATGTAAACGATACTGGAGAGCTGGGGCAGTTTAAACCTCCCCATTGCCATAAAGTAGATTACATTTTTTTCTTAACTAGTAACAAGAACTGAATTGCCAGAAATCATCTTGTTCCTTTAGAGAACAAGAGTAGAAACTTGTACACTATTAAGCTGCAGAAGATGATGCAGTTATTCCCTTGAATTCCTGAAAACAGTCTGCAGGGAAAGTGATTTAATAGAAGCAATCTTAGTCAAAGTTAAGGAAACATTTCAGCAACAAGATCAACAGTTCTGTACAATTTACAGTACGGCATTTCTTGCTGGTGTAAGAACAAAATCCAAAAAGCTTCTGTAGGGAGCACTGAACTATAAAAGCTACTTCAACTGTGTTTTCTTAATTAAATTAAGAATGCATCACAGTCCTAATTTTTTTAATCATAGACCTACATGGTTAATTCTAGTTTTTTCACAGATTACTTGTTTTTCCCGACTTCACCCAAATCAGCATCAAAACACCATGGTTCCTGAGCAATGCAAGAATATCCAATAGCTTTCCTGAAATAAGGATGAGCCAGGTTAAGACTGATGGATGAATGTTAATTAAGAAGTACTGTTAGAAACAGTACCGTCAGAAGTGGTATTTTAACAGATTAGGTAGAACTATTTTATCGTGCAATTAGAAAGCATCAAAATCAGAAGAAGAAATACTCCAAGCTTGACAGGTACACCGATGTAATTATCAGTGCAACAGCCAAACAACTCTGCTTCGGTTTCCCCTACGCAAAAAGGGAATTACTTCACTTACCTCCTTGGCAAGGTGAGAAGTACCTATTTATAAGATCGTCTGATATGAATGGAAGTGTACAAATGCTAGCTATTTATTACAATCAGCTAATTCTTACAGTAATATTAACTGCAATAAACAATTCAAAATTATAAGCAAATTCATTGTGTAGACAACTGACAATACTCGTTAGCAAGCTATTTGATCACCTGCTCCTTCTTAGATTTTACATTACACAGCAGGACTAAAAGGATCCCAAGAACTAAAGCCACTCGCATAAAACCTTTTACCAAGTCTCTTGTTCTTCTGGAAATTAATACCTGCTTGTCATTTAAATACCAGGTGACAGGTACCTCCGAAACACTTAAAAGCGAACTCTTCAACTTCATACAAAGCTTAAGATCTTCCGAAATTTAAGCAAACGGTGGAAATGCAGCTTCTGCCAGAGCATCAGTACAGACAGCACTGACATTTTTACCTTGCATCGTCTGGACCCGCTCTTCAGGCACTGCTGAAATACAAGCAGCTCCTTTACATTATCGCATCCTTCCCGAAAACCCTGAATACTCACAAGGACTAAAAACCGCATGACAATTTCTACATAAACAGTCAAATCTGCTCTGAGGAGTTTATAAACTCGGGCTCGATCCCGCAAGCCCGCCGAGGACTGGTCTACCCAGGGGAGCAGCTCTGGGCAAGTTAGCGGGCTGGGGGATCAACACCCGAGCTCAGGGTTAATACGGCGTGTGATAAACACGAGGGTGGAGGCAAAAGACCCCTCTGGGATTATTCTTAAAAAAAAAAACCAAAAAACACCCCTCTGTATCTGCTCTAACGGGCAACTGTTACAGGAGAAAACAACTTCGCCGCCGCCGCTCCGCCCGGCAGCCGCAGGCAGCAGCACCGCGGGGCGGGCGGGCTCGGCCAGGCCTCGCCGCTCCCTCACCGACCTGACCCGACCCGCCCGGGAAGCGGCGGCGGGCGGTGCTCGGCGCGGCACAGCGAGCCGCCAGCGGGCCGGGCCGGGCCGCATCACCTCAGGACGGGACTCCCGGGGAAGGGACGGCTGAGGGGACGGGGGAAGCAACAGATGGCCGGCGGCAGGGCGCTGAGGGGAGGCGGGGGGCGCTCACCGTCTCCTCGGCGGGGGTCCCCTCGGCAGCGGCAGTGAAGGGTCGCCGCGCAGGGGGGCGGCAGCGGGAGCGCGCACTCCCCACCGGTCGCCGTGCGGAGCTAGCGGCTGCGGGAGGGGAGCGGCGGGAAGGCGCCTGCGTGCGCGGCCCCGCGCCTCCGCATCGCCTCGGGGAGCTGCGGGGACGGGGGCGGTCGGTGACCCGGATGGAGGGGGCGACTCTGCGCATGCGCCAGCCCCCTCCCCGCACCGAGGGGGAGCGGCGGCCATCTCCTCAGCCGCCTGGCCCTGAGGGGCCCCGTCCCACCCCATCCCCACCGCCCGTCTGCCCTCTGCCCCGCGGTGTCTGCCGCGGGTTTCAGGCGTATGCCGCCCCCCGTGGCGTCCCGGGGAGGCGGGGGTCTCCACAGCAAAGGGCACGAAGCGCTGTGGGGAAACGAAGGGTGTTCTACACGTATCGATCCTTGATGAGGCGATGGGCTTCCACCGTCTGCCTGGCCTCGAGGAAAGGCTTTCCTGGGCTCCCTGTGGGAATGACGGGGCTCAGAGAGATGAGAATTCACTCAAAAGCTGCAAATTGCTCTAGGAACTGCCTCTGGAGAAGTGGTTGGCGGCTGAGTAGCTGGCAGAGCCGAGGACGGAGACCTCTTCCATGTTTTTAATTAACAGCCTTGAAATGCTGTTTGAGACCTGATGGAAACCTCTTCTATGTTTTTAATTAACAGCGTTGAAATGCTGTGTGAGACCTGATGGAAGAGCACCTCGGGGTGTCCTGGCAGGACACTTGGGTGACCTTGAAGGCTAAAGCCAGAGAAGAGGACGTGGGACTGACGGAGCACGGCCCTGTGCTGCGGTGCTTTGTGCTTGGCGGGTTTCTGCTGCGAAAGGCCCACGGATGCTCCTAGATGGCGGCCAAAATTAATCGGTTTTACTTTGCGGTTGGCCTTGGCTGGCGGACACATCAGTTGCCAGATGGGAACAGCAATGGTTTGTGTCCCTCATCTGTCGGAGTAAATCATGGCTTAATCCAGCGATGAGATGATTCGAGACAGCGGTCATCTGAACTGTGTGATAAACGAATGCTTGTGTACGTTTACATCTAAAGAAAGCACAAATGTCCTTTTTTTGGTTGTATTCAGTTTTCCACAAAAAGCACACAAAACTATTGAATTCCACCGACACAAATACTTAGTTCAACAGCTTTGTCCTCACTTGGAAAGCCAGAAGACAGTTAGGATTTTTTACATAAATACTGAAATTTCTGTGGTTGAAATGCTTTCTTCGAAAGTTTAGGTACAGAAAAAAGGCAGAAAGTAATGCTAAGCTGCTCTTCTTTATCAGGCTTGTAATTTGTTCTTCCTTCGTAACAAAACAGGGCATAGCAGAATTCACTTTTAGAAAGGTGAGATCAGTCTTACCTGTCCAGGTAAGGGATTCTGCAATTTAGATGCAGCGCGAATTTAGGCGGTAAGTGCTTAGTCTCAATTACCTTAGCCTTCCCTTGCTGCAATCACATGCTTTATTAATTCAATACCATGTTCTTCCTCCCTGGCCAGCAATATAGTCTGCTTTAATACCACAAACTCCCAACATTTGCGTCCGTTTCAGGGGCATTTTAAACACTCTATCTTTTGTAATAACACCTCTTTTGTAGCATGCATTTTTGTCATGAACCCGACATCTGGCTTGATCACCACCTCTTTATATTAGCACTTAACACAGTTGTCTCTGATATAACCCTTAAATGATGTATGTTAACAAAGTATTACCGCATTTATGAGAAACTCTGGGGCTTAGGTACATTGCTTCTGCAAGCATTCAAGAAAGTGCTAGCCAGTGTTTTAATACTCCTGTCCAGGGACTTCTATGAAGTGCAGCTTTAACACCAAGTGGATAAGGCTGCTCTTGGGTTTTTTTGTTTCCCTCCATTTGTGGTTTGGGACCCCAAGAGATACATTTAATTAGGAGTATCCTGAGGGTTATCTTCTCTTATCCCCCTGGACTAAAGCCCATATGGTGAGTGTTAATGAGGTTGGCAAGCATTCGATTAAGCTACATTGCCAGTATTCTAAATTTACGACCGTCTGTATCTCGTAATGGCATTGTTAGGAAATGCCCTTAAGCTTTCTACTCCTGCAATCAAAGACATGATATCCTGTATCTGAAGGATGGCACCTCCTACAGCGCAGCGTTCCCAACTAGTATTAGAGGTCTTTGCCGTCTCAGAGAAGCATGCTGTTGTCTCAAGTTCAGTCCTGAGTTGGCAGGCATGCAAAAATCATGAGACAAGCCACCAATAATACAATGCTTTTGGTTTTGTTATTTGGCTCATCTTGTGTTGTCATCGTCCCCCCCTTTAGGCTATACTTGGATCACATTTTCAAGCTCTTCTCTGAAATAATGAATGCTAAGATATTTTTTTTTTTAAAGCCCTGTAAAACTAAGATTTTAAAGTAAATTGCATGATTCCTAATGCTGACACCAAATACTCGGGAGACTCATGTAAAATGGCAAGCATTAGTAATGCTGCAGCCCCAAACATAAGTTGTAGCAATCTGCATTTCATTTACAAGTATCCTGTTAAAAAAGACAGTTCTTTGAATGCACATAGTACTTATGGTAATAAACTAAATTCTGTCTTAACTTCTCTCAAGACATTTATGGCTGATTAAAGCTATACCAAGAGCATGGAGCAGGCCAGAATTCTATAGGTTTTACCACAATCTTTATTAAGTTTCATTTCCAAAGGTCTCACCTAGAAGATAAATAGAATTAAACAGACATGCAACATTGCTTATGAAAAATTAAGCAGTGATCCTTATAGTCCAATACTGTAAAGCTTGATTTATTTACAGATTTTAATGTGAACAAGAGAACATTGTAGGCAGGTCATTTTGTACATTCAGCCAACATAGGAGCTGTATTCCACAGCATTAAGTTACATGTAAGATACACTCTGAGAACGTATTAAGTGCTCTGGTGCATTGAAAAGCCACACAGTGTGGAGGCAATAGATGCCAGTTCACATTTGATAAAGAAGCTAGGAGATAAGAGAGTCAAGGAGCTATTCTACCAGTTTAGTAAAGGAGACAGCAGTCAGTTGATTTTTGTGCACATTTTCAGCTCTTGATTCTGAAGAGTGCTGCACATTTGGAAATCTAAGCTTACCGTGCTGTTTACAGTGCCCTGCCTCTCTCGGGATCAGCCCTGGATAAACTGAAGTTTTGACATACACATGTTAAAGTGTGCTGTACACCAACAGATTATTTTTCATGCTGCAAGAAGGACTAGGATGTGGCATGGGGCTCCTCTCCTTCAAATCTTCATGTGCCGTTTAGCTGTAAATGTTTGCTGCAATCCCAGGCATGGCCTTTGTCACCTCAGACTAACAAATATTCTGTAAAAAAGTATAGACTTCAAGGTACAAATAGCTTCCTGTTTTCAGCTTGTAAGCTCTGAACGAGAAGGGAGGTAAGGGGTTTATTTCAATCCTGAGCTACACCCTCCCACTGTTAGAAAGAGTGCAGAAGTCCTACAGTCAGTTTAAACATGTTTGGCTTCTAGGGGCCCCTAATGCCTTCTCAGCAACAAAGAGGGCAGCTGTAAGACTGTGCTGAAGAGCAGAAGATAAAATCTTTTGGAAGCTTGGGAGAAAGAGCAAGAAAGGAGGATGTACATAAAATATGGAAAAAAAAATCCCACATTTTAAAATTCAAGTATTGAACATAGGCAGCAAGCAGGAGCGCGGCGTAGTCTGGCAGTCCTACTGCCATGCTTACGGTGGCTAAGACAGACTGGCAAAAACGCGACCCGTACAACATCAGTGCATTGAGTTGAGGCCTATAGCCCAAGGAACGCCTCAGGCTCTACAGACATGGCACAACGGAGTAATCTAAAATATTGTGATTTATGTGCTGTAGAAACAGACATCACCTCCCTTGGGGTCCTTTGTCAGGGAGTTTCCAAAACCAAGTCTCGCTGCAGGTAAAGGGAACTGTCATTATTAAGTAGAATTATTTAAACACACACAGACTGTGTAGATAAAACGTGGTTATATAAAGCTTTAGAGCAAGACTCTTGCCTTAGAGTCTTTGAAAGAAAAGGGCCAAAACAGCACAATAATACAAAAGCTCAGGTTATGGCTGGAGGAAATTTCACTCAGAGCAGCAGCCAGCCACGGGCTGACAACTGAGGGCTCTCTGGCAGAGAGGAAGGTCAGGCCAGGAGTCAGTCAGTGCTCAGGCCGCAGGGCTGCGGAGAATCCGGGCAGCCTACTGCGAAAAAAAAAAAAAAAAAAAAAAAAAAAAAAAAAAAAACACTGAATCAGGCCAGAGAGCACAGAGAGCAGCCCACAGAAGAGAAGTGCAGCAGGGGCTCAGCACTGGAGCAGATCTCTCCCTCTGGCAAAGCACTGTGTCTGTCTCATGATGTCAGGTCCCACGATTAGGAGAAAAACCTAACCAGCCATTTACTGGCTACAAAGTCTGCGCACCAGCCAGCTGCAGTTTTTAACTATTACCAAAAAACTAAGAACTGAGAAAACTACGTTCTGTTACACACAGGACCATCCTAATAGTAGAAGTCAACAGCAGAACATTTAGGCGCTTCTGGTTATTTTATGCTACAGCAACATCTGTAATAATTAAACACAGAGAATATGGCCAGGTAAAAAGTAGAGTTTGTAGCTATGCATGGTTTAGCACAGCTTGTTTTAAAAGAGTCTGTTTCTGTGGTTTCAGAACTAATAGGTCAAAACAGCTACTGCCTCATTGATTAAAAGGGAAGAGATAAGAAAAGCCAGCATTCTTGTACCCTTCCCATTCAGCCTCCCCTGTACTACTTTGATTTGTATTGTTAATGAACAAAAGCTGCACATGAATTCACAAGCAATTGATTACCGGGGATACAAAGCCAAAGGTAGTAAATCAGTGTCACTGCAACTCCCACAAGATTAATGTTCTGGCAGTATTAGCCCATTAACATTGTTATCTCACTTAAACACAAAAAGTATTGAGGGCAAAAGAAAAGCTGCTATTCCTTGAGGTTTCATAAGCTGTAGTGTACAGGATGCCACCGATAAGATCTGGATTGTCAGGCATGCCAAGTTGGTGAAGAAACTTCACATATAGGTACATGTACAGCCACTAGGCATCTACTCTTTGCAGGGGGGAAGGTTATAATTTTTCTAAGCTGCACAAAAATGCCTAAGCAATCTCAAGTATTTCCAGATTAAATTAGTATTCATAGCTGGCAAAGCAAACATATACAAAAGAACAGTTCTGTTGTCATATACAATAGCAAGAATCTGGAATAACTATATACAAGTCAGCAGAGTTCTTGGGAATTTTTGGCAGTGGGAACAGAAACTGGCCACGAGTCAATTAAAAAAAAAAAAAGCAGAAAGCCACTGCTGCAAGTCCAAGATCCTCCCAAACCCCTTGGTATCAGAGTAACCACTTAAAAACGCATGGAACACAAGCACTATTCATTTCAAATAAAGCCTTCTAAGGTCGTGGAGACACTCCACTACACATACACTCCAAGACACACTGAGTAGACTTAAAATTCTGTTTCCCAGCAAAACAACTGCTTTTAGAGAAGATGATGATCTCAAAGTGCCAGTATAACTTGCATATGCCAGTAAATGTTGTACTTTGTCCTTTTCACTTGACAAGTTCCGCCCCCCCTTGTGTCTGTTCTCCCTTCGTATCAGCTTCTAGCCATCTCTTGGAAGCTGGAAAGATAAATATCATGAGTACACAGTGATCCATTATTCTTACAGTCCTCACTGAGTGCTGGACTGTGCATGCTTTTTTTTCCTTCTTAGGTCATTCACAATATTAGACCAGTATCTTTTTTTGCTTTTTTGAAAGAAAATAAAAGGGGGGGACCCCAGCCTAAAGCACGTAGACTGAGCTTTTTAACTAAGGAATGTCAACACCTTTAAGCATTTAAGACTGCTAAACAAAGTTGGAAATCCTGCCTCAACCAGAAAGAAAATAAAAGTGATAACAGAATTAGGATCTCATCAAGAACTATAAAAAATTCCCACCAGATACCAGTCACGTTGCTATTCTCATTTCTTCTTGTTCTTGTACTTTACAGTGTTCCCTCTGCACCATTTAATCCAACTTGAAGCTCCTGCTACGAAACCAGAAAACTGCCAAATAATCTTTGTTCTCAGCTGCCATATAATCCAGTGGTGCTATAACAACAATTCACATACTCAGTGCATATGTTCAACACTAGTCAGAGAACAGTTGTACAGGAAGCGCCCAAGATTCACTTTTTGAAGGAATACAGTAGCTTGCTTACTCTAACCAAATATGCTGCTCTAAAGACACAGTAAGTTCCAGTGTTCGTGCTTGAAAACAATCACATTTTATTGCCATGTTAAGGTAGTTTAGTGGTTACGCTAGAGACATGAGGATTTACAACTTTTCTGGAAATCCGTCACAGTCCCTATATATGAAAATCCTGCCCTCCTCTCTCTGTGAGCAACTCCTGAAAGCTTCTATTTGGAGATAAACCCACTCCCAGCAGGACTAAAAATTGCACAGTCACTTCTCTTCCCACAGCTCTGCATTTTCACAGCATCTGCTCTCTCATCAGTTTCATACTGCCACGATACTGCACTCGCCATTTCACACTTCCAGACAGCAGCCTTCAATGGAAAACTGTGACTTACTTCTTGCCAAGACGAATGCTTTCAACTTCACAACTATAGAGAGTTGTTTATTTTAATAATCAGCCTTGAAAGTTAGGTTTGAGATGAGCTTTAAACTATATCAAGGTTGGCTTTACACTTGCTTATATTTTAATGGGTAAATAAATAAAGGTCATACTTCTGACGATTCAGATCAGTTCCTTGAAGGTCACTCACTCCTTTTTGCTGTGCTCCAGCACCCGGTAGGGTGGAGCAGAAACTCCTTTGGAACCGTGTTGCTCCTGCACGATCGGCAATGTAGCTGGCGTATAAATTTCCGGCATGTTGTCATTGTTCTCTAGGGCACCGTAGGAAAAAGAAGCTTTGAGGTCAGGCTGAACTGCAATCCCTTTATCATGCATGTTCAGCATGCCTGAAAAGAGCAAAGACAGAGATTAAACGCTTAGGAACAAATGTGCATTCTTCCTGCGCTCTGTTAAATCAGCAAATTATATAGTCTCAGGGTTCGTGATATGCGGCTCATCAGTTCCTTGAGTGTTAAATGAAAGACATAATATTTTTCTGCTTAGCTCTAAAGCAACTAATGGAGAAATAAGCTTCAACTGAATGAGGGATGGCAGTCAGTTATTTATCAAGTGCTGCATATCTTTTATACAGCTCACCAGAAAGAGAGTTTAGCTGTACTTCCCAAAAGAAATTTCTGCTCCTCCTGGCCTCCACCTCTTGCAACATACCTCAAGTCTTCCCCAATAATCAGTTCTTCCTGCTGGATGAAGTCCAAACCCAGTCCCAAGCAAACGCTCAAAACTAGTTCGTCTTCCCAGACAGTAGCCAACTGGACAAGGCTGTTCTGACAAAATCTGACATCCCCCCCTGGTGTCAGAGGACCCAGAATAAGTGGCATCCAAGTGGCACATCACCTCTTCTCTGCTCCATGCAAAACAGGCACGTACCCCTCACAGCACAAACAAGAGAAGGAAAAACTAGAAAACAACACAGCTGCCTGACATATCCGGATAGTTAACAGAGCCTAAAGCTTGAGCTTTCTCTGTGAAGCCTAACACTTAAAAGAGAGTGATAAACCACTGTATTTTTACTGTTACCTGGCATAGCATCCATTGATATGTAAGGTTCAAATGGTACAGATTTCTTCCTATTTCTTGTGATCAGGAAGACACCTAGAAATGCTATGAGGCACCTGAGAGAGAAGACAAGACCTACTGAGATAACTATGAAAAGCAAGAGGAGGTAATATTGCATGTTGCTTCTTCTGAATGCCTATCATGTAGCACCATAAAGAATTCAGCACTGGAAGAGAAAGAACCATGAAGTCAGAATTACAGGGAGCTGTCTCAGCTGAATAACCCTCTTCAGCAGTATTGAAATCCACCTAGCAATCAGAACAATTTCACCTTTTCTTTATCAAATGGCAGGGAAAAGTTTTCATGTTAATTAATTAATCTTGACTAACTAAAGGGGAAAGGAAGCATGTCAAAATTTGGTTTTCTTTGATGAAATTCCAGGTTTTAGCAGCCTGACCTTTGAAAGGTTTCCCATAGGTAAACACATTTAACAACTGCCAATTTTTACAGTATGTTGACAGAGAAAGGCGCAGTTCATAACATTAATCTCCCAATTGTTTTTTTCTGTACTAATCTGAAAGACGTTTCAGAAAGTCCCAATTATGGAGAGCTAAATACATCAAGACACTGTACTAGGACTAAATACTGAGTTACACAGCAAATGTTTTACTGATCATATCTGCATTGTGTGAGTGCCCATGCCCTAAGAAACAGAAGTCCAGTCACAGTTCAGTGAAGGCTTGGTGCAAAACCTGAAATAGATTCCCTAGAGATGGCTTCTTTTGGTTATTCTGCAGTTCTTCTAGATTCACTAGCAAGTAGCTTGAAAAATGCCAATGTGCTTCAACATCCAAGCTGATCTCCAGTACAGTCAGTAAGGGATTTAGTGTTTTATGTTGTACAATTATGCATAACCTAGCATTACACAATTCCTCTAGAGCATCCATCATCACTCGGACAAGATACTGAGCTCTGCAGGCCGTTGTCTGCTCTAACAGAGAAAGTGCTTTCAGTTTGTCCTCCTCTCCAAGAATGTACGTACCTCCAATATATATATGGAGAGGCAGATAGATATGCATTTTTAAAATTTTAGTCATATGAAGAAATACTTTCCAGTTTTCTATCAAGGAAACTTTAAACACTTACCCAAGCGCAAACATACATATATGGAGAACATCTTCACCGGTGAAGTCCAAGTAAAAAGTTGCTCCTTTAAAAGGAAATAATTCATGACATCTTTCTTCCCAGCTTGCCTGAGCAATTAGTGCTACATCTCCAGCACTAGTCCCTCCAGCAACCAAATCATGTAAGATTCCTATTTTTATAGGCAGCGCCTTTGTTTTTTTACGATCTTAAAATAGAAAAAGGTGGCCTGATTTCTACTTTAACACAACTTATTGACTAATCTTTTCGAATTTCACTACCAAAATAGTTATACTGCTGTAACTAATATAGATGCAAGTAAAGCTGTACAGCTGCACAGCAACTAGTACAAATCTTTCCATATTGGGGTAGGGGGTTGCGAAGGAAACATTGCTGGAACTATTGCGTGTCACCGTGCTAATAAAGCCTGAGCCAAATGCTCACCATACAGCAGTGGTTACCCCATAAACAAGAGAGACTGTATTTCTGAAGTCTGAATGACAAACCAAATTTGATCTCTCTAACTACAACAGGATACAAACTCTTGACCCCAAACAAGTATACACAGCTCAAACCTGTAAGATGACAAGTGTCCTTGGTGTCCTGAATGTCAACAGGACACTCATCCTGGCTCCTACTCTTTACATTTCTAATTGAAGTAAAGTAAATGAGCTGATGAATCTGACAGCAGCATAGGACTTGGAACATGACAGGAAATAAACATTAACCAAAGAGTAGGCCATACTCTCTCATGACATTGAAGAAAAGCATTAAAAGGCAATATGTAATTTACGGGGGAAGCTATTGCCCTTATATACCTAGAAGAGCATTACTATTTACACAGATAGTATTCATCACTGTCAAGCAGATGCACTTTCTCCAATGTTGGGGTTTGGGTTTTTTTTTTTTGTTGGTTGGTTGTTTTCCCCAGTTTTTCCTCATATGTCTAAGTGAGGAGAACAAAACCTTAAAAAGGCTGCTCGTCAGGTCTGAAGCTAAGGGGTTTAAAAATGCTCATCTTTGCTCACACAGACAAAGCTCTTCCTATGTGGGCAAGGGCTGAAATTGGAGTCAACTGTTCAGAAAGAAAAGTG
>VYZW01008260.1:98692-194519 GCA_013401315.1 Balaeniceps rex
ACTGAAGTTGCATAAATAGCAAAAATTGAGGACTGTGACACAGATTCAACAGCACGTCAGACTGCGTCACTGCCTTGCTATTATTCACCTTTTTTAAAGTTTAATTGATCACAGTTTCTTAAAAAAACAGAGTAATGTGGAGAAAGGTACAAGTGAAATCCTGGCCTTTCCAAAGTCACTGTAGGAGCCTGCTGTAGGCTATGAGGATATCAAAAGCATCATTTGACCCCATGCCCAGAGGCTCTCCCAATTTAAATAGGGACATACTGGCATGGCAGAGTATTTATCATTTCTTTAGCCACACAGCAAATCTTCCCAGAGACACGAAGAGCCTTGCAGGTCAAATCCTCTCTTTCATCCTTTGAATCAGCCTTCCTTATCCATTGAATGGGTAAGATATTGTACCATGCTTTGCATGCACAGATTAAAAGTAAGAAGACTAATAAATAATTTGCATTTTCTGTATTTGGCAGATTATTCATCCTCATGGGAAATAAGTTTTAATTGTTCGAAGGTCATTTGCAAAGATCCTAAACATCACTGCAAGATATTAGCTTTATCTAATTTGTAGTAACATTTCTGGAATAGATTGGTGCATTTTATGACATTAATTAGGTCAGTATAATTGCCTATAAGCCATAGATGCCTCAGTTTACTGTAGTTTACGGTTATAAGCCAGAGTTAGAAGATCTTACAAGTCCCTATCAACTTACCCAGCAAAGCTACCAGCAGAAGAATAACTACAATGTAGTTTGCATTTTTCTCCTTGTAAAAATATAGTAGCAGGCAGAATATGACGATCTCCACAAGCTACAGAAGACAGAAATGAGAATGTTAAAAGATGCGGGGTGTACGGGGTTGGCAGTAAACGGGATTCTGAACCAATCAAACATTAGAATTACACAAAAGGGCAAATCAAAGGAAAATGATGATCCCACACAATAATAGATCAAATTTAGCATGATCTGAGATTCTAATTAGATGAGATATTCAATAGCTTCTTGCAGAACAGGAAACATGGGACACTTCTGACATTATATTCATGGTAAAGCAGCAGCTCAAATAATCCTGACTGAATATTCACCTCAGAGATCTCAGCCTACTTTCCGTAATGAGGTTCTTTAAGTGATCCCTGTAGGACACATCTTATTTAATGGCCAAGCTTATCTCCATTAAAAACCAATAGCTTTCATGAGATTTTCAATGAGAGACTGATGGCTCCAGAGAAAGTCTAGAAAAAGCCCAGATGCAAGCATGGTATTTGGACACCTCTGGAACAGTTGCTGTCAGCTGCCATCAGTACTACTACCACAGGCTGAAGCTGACAGGTCAGGGAGAGAGCAAGCTATTTTAAAACTTTTCAGTTAAAGGTATTTAAGTCCTAACAGAATAATTCAGAGAAAGAATGGGAAGGTTTCAAATTGTGCATGCAGGTGTCCACAGGAAATGTGGAACTGACACCAGGAAAAGCTGGCATAGGTTCATTAGCACAAGGAATATTGCTAGTAACCGTAAGGAAAAATAATGCTTGAAATAAAACTCCCAATCAGGCATATAGCAGAAAACTGTCCCACATTTTATGGGCCATCTTACCATATACAACAGAAATGGCCAGCTCACTAAATGCCTAGTGATATTTTCTCCTGTCATCTTCTCATGACTATTAGGTCCAAATGTTATCAGCAGATAAGTTCCAACAACTGCCAAACCACAGCCTACAAAGGACAAAACATAGCGCCCTTCGGCAACCAAAGGACAGAAGAAAAAAAAAACCAACAAAGTTAGTGGGTTAGTGTGGATGCATGGAAATAATATCGCACATGCACAGTGACCATTAATGACATCATGCGCATTCCTCTGATGACTCATTCCTCTGCCCTTCCTGCCCCACTTTCAAAATACTAGAACCAAAAAAACCCTAGGCAATGCGTGTGCTGTGAGTTGAGAAAAAAGCTCATAGCAGGTAGCATCTGCTAACCGAACAGGAGCTACAAGATCTACATCTGGGGCCTACCCTGCCTGGCACTGCCCACAGCTCATTCTCTAGGAATTGGAAGAATGACTGTCGCAGTTCTGCAAACACTTGCACATGTATGAAATTCAGCTGATTCAGTCGTGCCTACGCTATTGCAGAGTCAAGGCCCTAGGCTGCAGCTTCAGCCCACAGAACCATGATTCTCAGATCCTCCAAACAAACACCATTTCCATGTATTTCTAAAATCTGTGAGATTCAGATGATTTGGCACAAGTCAGAAAAAAACCCCAAAAATCCATTTTTAACAAACAGTGGATGAGATGACGCATTTCCTTGAAGAGGTACTATAGCTAATGAAGATCTTGCCATCCCTCTAATTATGATTCTTGAGAGGCCACGCTATGTGCTGAATGGCTTGTAAACAGAGAGGAAAAATGAAAAGGAACTGTGGAACTTACTCAAAAAATCCTTGGGCTTCCATTTTTCTTTAATAAATATAATTCCTATGATTGCACTAGCTATAAAAAAAAGGAGAGAGAAACAGCGAGTTATGAATCTTATACCGGAACGCACTCAGACTTGTACGGCCATTGTCTCTTTCCCCCTTACCTATAACAGACACTGCACTGAGTGGCACAATCAGTGAAAGAGGAGCAAAGGCGTAAGAGGAAAACACTCCCAGTTCACCCAGCACCAGCAGAAACAGTCCACACCACCACGTCTTGGTTTTGAAGTAGGCTCGGGGGTCTTTGGAACCTGCCAGTCGGATGTGGCTGTACTTCTAGAAAAGAAAATAAAGGCAAAAACTCTTTGCCATGCTTGATGCTTTTTAATGCAGGATGCTTGAGGCAGGATCAATATTTGCTGCATGACACTCACCTGGAGATTGAGTGCGATACTGATAACAAGATGCCCAAAAATAGCTAGTAATGCACCAATCAAGTTCTCCTGTAAAAACAAAGTAAACACACAAATTTAGCCACTGGACCCTGAAGGAAGTTGGAGCTTTTTGCAGAGTCTAGAAGAGAGCAGACTTTTAAAACAGTTCCTAGATCACCTGTCAATAAAATCTCTGTTTATCTTCCTCCCCTTCTACGTGATCTAGGGCAATTCAGGTAAGTTCCCTGTGGCTGTGTTCCAAATCTGTGACACCCAGGTGAAAGAGCCCTTCCTTAACTTTCTACAAGAGACTTCCCTAACTTTCTACAGGAGACTTAAATTAGTGTGCGTATATTTGCATTCTTAGCAGTTTCTCAGAGGGGAAGAAGATAAAGCTAAACACAACGACCCATTCACTCACTCTTCTCTTTGAAAAACTCTTTTCATGAGGATGTTTGTTGCCCTGGAATTCAGCAGAGTATGGATCAGGAACCTCTGCATTCTGCGGGTCACATCTTAAGAACTATTCTGCTCTTCACCACTTATAACATCTGCTGGTTCAGTAGGTAATTTAGCCCATTTGATGAGGCAGCCAAATTACCACAGATTTTATGCTGTTTTTTATATGAACCAGTTATTCCAAAGTAATAGGCAACTGGTAGCAGCTCCTAGCAAGCTCGCAACCCCTTCCACATTAGCATTCCCAGTTCAGCACTAATTCTCACGGTCTAAAGACAGAATTTGAAACAAAAAAGGATGTAAAGCAGGCTGAGTCACAAAGGAAATGTACATTAGGAGTGAACAGAAGAGCCTGAGGCTAAGCCAGGCCATTTAGCATTTGTGCTCTTCCAACAACTGTCTAAATCTCATTAGATGTCATTAGCACTTTTCATTTCAGCGCTGGTCTCCAAGATACAGTCTAGTATTTACTTTGATTGATTTGGGATAACCGAGCTCACATTCCTATTCCTCCCTTAACAGTAAATATACTATTCTCGATTTTCTCATACAGAGTAAGACAAGGACTTTAAGATTTCAAGTTCTTATCAGTGGAACAAAAATCTCTTTATCAGGATGTACGAAAATAAGATTCACCCAAGCAGCTTCATTCAAAAACACCTGAGAGATCTTCCCACAACAGACAGTAAAGTTGGCAGAAAAATGTCACTGTGTGATCACAGACGTAGCCAGGGAAGCTCAGCATGGTTCAGCAACTGGACTTCAGTTTAGAAGACATGGAGGAGACGGTGCCTCAGCTGAAAAGCTCCTAAGTGCAGCACAGGTTGGGGATTGGCTTCTGGACTGTGAGAGCTTGCAAGCCAACGTCAGTCTGGTCAACTTCTACAACACACCTAGAACTGTGTTCTCAGCAAAGTATTTTTTCCAGTGAAAAAAAGCCCTTCTTGCTGGGATTTTCTGAGCAGCTTCAGAATCAGGGATTCAGAGGAAATTGTTTTGGGAACAGCACCGTTCCCAGTTAGAGAATAAGGAGGAACTACAGCATCATGTCCTACCTCAGCTGCAGGCTCTCTGCATGACTGTGGGCTGACCCACCTGAAATTCAAGCACTTGAATACACAGCAGACCAGACCATCTGATCTCAGTTACTGACGTATGGGTTAGTCTGAAAAGGCACCTAGCAGAATTTATTGCACCTTTAGACATCCACATCTTTTAACTGCCAGTCCTTTCTTCACTTTGTCTAGCTCTTCAAGATACAGAATTTCTCCTTCTTTCTCTCACTGCTTGTATACACAGCATATAACACACTGGGGCCTCCAGGCATGGCTAAATACAAAGACAGTGCATTTTCTGCAGAAAAATCACCAAAATACAGTGGCATTATCAGCTTAGTTGAATAGTTAGGGCCTTCTAGGGATAGACTGGGGTAGAAATCTGACCTTGTAAGAAAAGGAGTCAGTGTGTGGCTGCACAGAAACTGCTGCTGTGGCCAACGGGAGTTGCTGAAGTTGCAGGTTTGGACTGTTGCCTCCTTCCATTTTGGTTGATTGGAGTGTTTGCTCTTCAGCCTCTTTGATGCTGGAACTTCTCTTTAGAGAACAGACTTGGACCCTGCTGGAACCACCTTATCTGTAACTTGGTACCACTTCTTCCCATCCATCCTGTTTTGCTCAGACAAGCAACAATTAGTTCAGTGAAGCATAAAAAAAATTCTCTGTAGCCTCTCTGCTGCTTTTCTTCCCTCACCAGGCTACACTGAGATAGGGTAGGCACCGCAGGCAGAAGGGTAGATAAGCCAGTATTTCCAGCAAGTCAGTGGGGCAGCAAGGTTATATTCCTCCAAGGTGATACTAAGGAAAAAAAAAAAAATAGAAATAGGCCAAATGAACTCAAAGGTCCAAAACCTGCAATGAAATCCTGCCGAAGGATAGGCCACAGAAAACTCCCAGGAATCAAACTGACAGTTGCACATTATCAGCAGAGAAAGTAGAGTTTAAATGCCTTCTCACAAAGTCTCACACACAGAAACTCACACAGACCTTGCTTTACAAAAGCTCACAAACTAGCTTGGCCCCAAGGGTGACATATTCAGCTGGCATTTAACATCAGGCCTTAACATTTGGAAAGCTCTTATCAAAAAGTCTCTGAAGTCCTCCAAGCCCTGCTTTTAATTTCTCTGCTGCCTGCGCACCTCTGTTGTTTGTTCAGGATGCAGCATTACATTAGTCACGCCATCCCCACATGCTAGGGATGACAGTGCTGCTCTTCATGCAAACAGAGATCATTTCAGTGTAGTTGCTGCGAGCAGAGTTTGGAGGCTAAATTCCTTGGAGCCAGACTCATTATAGGTGTCTGGAAAGCACCACACACAGCAAACCAGTCTGAGGTCCCTGCATGCCGTGATGGCTCCTTTCACCAAAGACCTCAAAGAGCACCAGCAACCCTGAGCAAGGGATGCTGGTGGAAAGACCCTTTGTGTAGAGGGGGATGCTGGCGTACAGACATTGCAGGGGTGTGATCCTCACAAGCGACACGACCCTGTTGCCCCACTCAAAGACTGCCCGAAACGGTGCAGGCTGAGCATCCCTTCGACTCAGACCCTGGACAATTGGCCTGTGGTCACATCCTGAAGTAGCAGGACCCATCCCATGCTCAGGCTGTGAACTGCAAGCTCTCTTGGCCAACCTTGGCTTGCGAGGGATAACTTTAACTCATGGGCTGCCCCAGTGCCTCCAGAGTGGGGGGGGAACAGGGGTAGCATGACAGCCAAGCTATGAAAGGGCAAAAACACGCCGTTGTGAGGGGAGGTGGGGGGGGTAAAGGCCCCCCTCATCGTGAGGAAACCCTGTCCGGGCAGAGCAGAGCCTGGCTGAGGGCAGGGGGAGCCCCCAGGACACCCTCCCCGGGTCAGGCCGCCCTGCCCAGCCGAGACCCGCAGCCGGACCCTCCGGAAAACCCGCAACGCCGAGGGGGGAGAGGCGGCCTCCCCCGGCGGCCCCGCTCACTCACCTGCTCCCTCAGGGAGCGGCCCGCGCACTCCGCCCCCGCCGCTCTGCCCCCATGGCCCGGCCCTTTGGCCCCCAATTTCGGTTCCCGGCCGAGCGCCGCGTTCGGTTCCTCCCCGGTCACTCCGATTTGCCGCCAGCCCTGTCAGTCCGGGGCCGGGCCCCGGCTGCCGGCGGGGACTGGCTGCCGGGCGGGGGTCGGGCCTAGCCCAGCCTATGGGCCGAGCCCGCCTGAGGTGCAGGGCCCTGAGGAGGCGGGCGGGGGAAGGAGCCGGGTTCCGCCGCTCCTTTCGGCGGGGCGGGGGCTGTGGCGGCGGCGCCCGGCTCCGGGCCAGGCCCCGAAGGCCCCTCCCGGAGCCCCAGTCCTGAGGGGAGGAGGAGGCGCTCCCCGGCCCAGGGCTCCAGGGACAACCGCGGCACCCCACCTTCACCCGGCGGGGCCCATCCCTCCCTGCCCACCCCGGCACGACCTGGCCTCCCCCCGTCTGCGCGGGGCTGCCCGCGCTGGGGGCGGCGGCTGCGGGTGGCGCCCCCCAGCCCCCAGAGCCGCCTTAAGGCGCATGCGCAACGAGGCTCCTCCGAGCCACCTTAAGCAAGTGCGCATGCCCAACCGCGCGCCCGGCGGCTCTGAGAGTTCGCCTGTGATTGGGCGCCTGCCGGAGAGCCCAAAGTAACAGGCGCAGTGATTGGAGGAGAGCTGGGTCTGACGTTGTCTCGGCAACCAGATGTACGCGTTCTCTCGGCTGCCGGTACCGCCGAGGGCTGGAGCGTCCCGAGACGCACAGGCAGACCCGGTCAGGTACCCGCCATTCCCAGCGTGCACCGCGCTACCTCAGGGGACGGGGCTGACGCCGTTCCCAGCGTGCACCGCGCCATCACCGGGGCGAGGCGGGCCCTGACGCTGTTTCCTGTAGCCCCATGGAGGAGCTTTCCTCAGGCCGCGTCCCCGCTCCGGCGGCGCTTACCGCCCGCCTCCCCGCTCGCCCCTTCTCCCCCCCGAACGGCTAGCCTGTACGCAGGCAGCAGTCGCTGCAGCAAGCAGGGCCGCAGCCGGTCATTGAGTCACTCGTGGAGAAAAGAAAGGTTATGGCTGACCCTTGGCATCCCTGTAGAAAACCAACCCAGCCCTTACAGCCGCTGTCTGCCTGCCGCGCGTTAATAGTTCTGACTGGTTTGTTCTAGAGACAAAATGGTGGTGCTACACGGAGTCATTGCTTGTGACAGGCGATACCTCTGTAACATGGACACTTGCTTCCCCGCAGATACACATGGATGTCCTGGAGCACGAGGTACATCAAGCAGAAAAGTACCGTATAGCGAACAGGAACGTCACAACAATCATTTCACAGCTGAAGAAGGAAAACCCCAACGGTGCAAAGGTTTTTCTTCCAAAGCACAGCAAGAGTTCATTAATGAAATCAATCAGTAGGAAGTGGCATCCAGAACAATTTATATCCACAGCCAGTTAGAGGTGTTTCAGGTCCAAAATTTCTCTCCTTGGGGACAAACCAGCACCAGGGACTAAGAAATGCTATCAAAGCATAACCCTCCAGTTGCTGTGTGTTCTGCAAGATGGTGGGAAGTTTGCTGTTTGCTCCCTTGTCGCACTGACCACCTCCTTGTCCTGTACACCACCCCTGTAAGAGCCCTGTCCCTAGCAACTACTGGGACCTCTTCCCTGCACTAACCTTCCCCCTAATTGCAGAGCTCGTCTTAAGACCTGTACTGTCCTTGGTCAGAAGCACACTTAATTTTCACGGAGCTTATATTTAAACTCTCCTAACACAGCATTATTGCCAATGCAGCTCTGTGGCTGGTAGCAATAACACCAGAGGTTGATTAGACGAGGTATCAGTTTTTTTGTCATGGTGTGTCTGTGAGAGACTATGAAATTTGAAAAACTGTAGTAGCTTCCACCTCACCATCTCTTGGCAGTCAACGACACTGCCAAGACAACGCATTTCATTCCAGGCCTGCAAAGCACAGCGCTTCTTGGGTGGCACCGGGCAGCTTAGCATCAGAGTTCAGCAGGAGCCAGGGTGCTCAGCATCTTTCCTCAGATTTTCAGTTTAGAGAGGGTCAGCCCCATGGTGAGTTGTTAAGATGCCTGACTCAGTACATGAGGACAACCTGCAAAAGCAATTTAACAGCACTGAGTCACCCTTAAAGCCCGTTCATCAACAGTAGTGCTTCAAAGTGCTTTTTTTCCCTTTGCTTCTTAAATAAAACAGGGAAATTAAATGCAGAAATGACTGCCGATTTCTTGACTTGAATACTGCATTAATGTTAGATTTGCCTTTTACTCACACATCCTATTTAAAATGAAAGCTGGCATTGTAGTTACATGTTTCCTGTATCTCCATATTCAGAATTTTGTTATCATTGGCTGTTCCTTTTAGGTTTCAAGATTTCCTCCAGTCCTTACAAACACCACAGGAGAGTAATCTCAAACTCAGAAAAAAAGGGATTTAATTCTCAGTCAAAGAGATTTCCGTATAACCAAGTGAGTAACAAAAGCGTTTGAAGTTTATGTCTTTGTTTTGAATTTTTTTTGCAACTCATAATGATCCTGTTTTGTAACAAGAACTAAGTTTAGATCAAGGTTGTTAAATTAACTTTGTAATCACAACTGATAACAGCATGAGAAAAGTGGTAATGCAATATTATTGGTTTAAACCTTGATATTACTCCACATATAGCACCCTCCTCTGTACCATCTCACCATCTCTCACCCACCCAGCTTTGGCCCTGGTCCCATTTCCAATCTTCTTGAGCTCCCCAGGACACAGACGTATCTGTTGCATTTCTTCTGAAATTCAGGAGCAAATTCAAAGAAATCAGTGGAGTTAATGCTTGCGTAGTGATAGCGCAAGATGACCCCTCCTATCTTTTGCTGTTCACCCTGATCCTTCCCCGATTTGTAGGAACTTCTGTTATCTGGCCAGCAGAGGGAAGCAGAAAGATATTTTAAAACCATGCTGTTTTCCCAGCCTGCACTCTACTGGGTTTCTTTTCAAGTCCAGCCAACACTCGCAGGTGCCAAGGGCCTCCTGGGCTTTCTGGATCCAGCTTTCTCTACTTCCTCTGCTGGTGGAAGGAGTATGCCCATGGCCCCTGCTGACAGTCTCCTGCTGTCTGGTGACTACGTGGTAACCCCAGAACTCTGAAAATTAAGTATATTAAGAATTTCTGAAACTTTGTGTACCGGGTATGTAAAGTAGGTAAACCAGGGAAGTATTTGGCATCTTCCCTCTTTCTTCTTCTGCCTTTGGCATCTTCTCTTTCTTCTTCCTTTGATCTCTTCCTCCGTACTTGTCTCTCCCATCTCGGTGATATCAGGAGCGTATTATCTCAGGATTGAATAACAGCAATCAAGGACGTAAAGGACAGAAGATGAGGGAAAATGATCAAGGTAGAGAAGTTGCTTAAATACCTTCTGTAGGCGCCATCAGTCTGTCTGGTCAGCTTCCAGGAGTTCCAGATGACCTGATGCTAAGTTCTGACTAAAAGAGAAGAGGCAAGAGTCTTAAGGTAGCTTCACAAAGCGCTCCCTTCCCTTTGAGAATTTCCTTCTTGAAGGGCAGAGCAGGCAGGAAGCCAAACCACAAGCTACACAAGGGCTTGGCTGATTCTTTCTTAAGCTTTGTCCCTAGAGAAAAGTTACTGCTCCACATAGGGGAGGGGAAGCATTAGCTGCATTAACACTAGACCGTTTGGGGGCTGCTGACTTAGTTTCCTCCATCAAAAGCACTTGACTCTGTCCTCTTCAGCACAAGCCATTTTGGAGCGCATTCCTTTAGCGGGGTAGTCAGGAATAAATGCCAGTACATGAAGTTTACCCACTTGTAATTTAGGCAATGTAAAGAGCTTATTCGCTTCTTACTACCTGACCTAGAATACCTAACAGGTGAGTTGACCCACTTTTGTAACTGCCAGTTTACCACTGTCTTCACACATCCCTACAGGTACCAGAACACTGGAGTTTGCAAGGTATTTCTGATGGACTTACCTCGCAGCTCAGCACCCCCTTACATTACCAGAATATGATTCAAAAGGCCCAGAGGTGTGCAGTCACTTTAGCAGGAGATAAATTTTCAAGGGTGTGTAGATGTCTAATCTCCGATTACTTTCAACAGCACTGAGGTGATGACGGGCATGCCAAACCCAGAGCTGGATGCATTGGATGGGAGAAGGGCTCTGTAGCTGTTTCCCTGACACGTGCTATCCTGGAAGGTGCTAGTCAAGAACGTGCTGCCGGAGTAGTAACTCCCCCTTATAGGGCAGGGCTGAGCATGGGACTCCATCCAAGCCGCAGCAGGCTGGTCAGCAGGAGCAGCCAAGCCTGGGCACCACCAGGGAATGCAGCTTGCAGATGCAGTTTTTTATCAGCTGCTTTGGTAACCTGCTGCAATTTTAATAGCCTGTTCTAGCAAATTGGACCAATCTTGCTTTCCTCAGCACAACCCTCTTGTCCATGGAGCACAGGGTGGGGAACCTCAAGCACGTGGCAGGGCTTCCACATGGCAGGGCCACATGGAGATGCAAGCTGAAGACCAGAGCAGTGCAGCGTCCGTTCTGCTTTGAGTTCTGGGGGTTGATAAAAAATAGCTAGCTCAGGATCCCTGCCTGCTCCATGTGGACAAGCCCTCAGACCACATCTCCAGAAATCTCCTCCTGTAAGTTTGGCATCCTTGGAGTATCACACAGGGGCTGAACTGAAACACAGGGTAAGTCAGAGCAGTTCTGCTGAAATTCCCAGAGTTGCATCACATACCTCAGCTTTTGGTTTGTCCTGAAGCATTTTCCTACAAAGAAAAATTATGTGGAAAAGGTTATTTGTGACCATCTCCTTTATAACTCAGGTGGCATTTTTATGAGGAAGGCCAAATCCACAAGGATTACGTGTGCAGATAACAAGAACTGGACACCTGGGATCTGATTCCTTGCAATGCTCTTCCAGTTTTAATGGAAGTGGCACATATTTGGGTTTTATTATTTTTAGCACTGCAGGAGCACTATTACGCTTGTCCATGCACATAGCAAGAAACAGCTCAGCTGCAGTGGAAAAACAGACTGGTGGAGCGATTTGCCCATGATCTCACTATAAATCAACAGCATCTTCTCCAGCAGGCGACACTGCCTGCCCGCTCCCATCTATTCTTCCCTTTAGTCTACTCTTTTGCAAGACCAAGCAGAGCAAGAGCCTCCATTCTTCTCCCTGCCATTTCTGTTTTTTTCTTAACGGGGAGCGAGTCATTCCAAGGTTGCTGCTGCTGTATGGCCATCAGCGCAGGTCCTGTCTGGATGGTGGTTTTTATTCAACCATATACTCATCCTATGCAGGCTTCCATTTCCCCACTTTTAACCTTGCATCTTTCCTGCTCCTTCTTGATCCTGCAAAAACTTCATTCAGCCTTGTGTCTTTGCATGAGTGGAATAATGCCCAAACTACTTTCCTTTTCTACTCTCGACTCCACATTGCCTTGTTCTTCAATCCCATGCATCTTATTCTCTTTCCCTCACTGTTATGCCTGTGCTGGTTTTTGGGTGGCATTTGATCATTGTCAGAATCCAACTCTGAAATCATCAGAACAGGAACTAAGTCACTTCCAAGTACTTCCAGAGTATTTTCCATTGGTAACTGGCAGACAAGACACTTCATGAAGTTCACATAATGGTAGAACACTCTCAAAGACCAGGAACTTCAGCTCTTTCCATCCTACATACTGGAATCATTTCACATTTATGTTAGTACAGTTATTTCTTTCATTTTGTATGGTCTCAGACTTCCCAAATCCCACTTTTTTTTCCTGGGATTGGCAGAAGTAGGGCATGCTACCAAGGGCATTCAGCACTTCTTGGGACCACACCTGAAAAGCTGGAGATACCATGTACGACACAGGCGGGTTTTGATTTATTTGGCTCTATAAATAGAATCCCACCCAGTCCTCTTTTTGAAAAGCCCAGAAAGAGAACAGAGTCAGGGAAGGTGTGGTGACTGCAAATAATGCATTCTGCCCACATGCTGAATTAATTGGGTCCAACTCAGATGTTACAGGTGAGATTTCAGATTTGCTGTGGCTCCCAGCCTATACAAATTGCCATGTAGACAGTAGAGAAATTTGATCCCTCTCATACTCAGAAATATTCAGTTTTCCATGCAACAGGAGACTTGCATTAAAAGATTATAATTTTGAAACAATGAAGACATCTACCTCAATGCACAATTACAATTAAAGCATAAAATTTGGGGGTGCAAGCGATGGCTTGGAAAACGATACAGGAAATACAATAATGCTGTCATTCATGCTGCTGGTACACCTTCAGCTGGAATGTTATGTTTAGTTCTGGCCACCCTATCCCTAAAAAAAGGCTACAGCAGAAATAGCCTCAATTTAGAAATAAGAGATATGATCATTAGAGTCCCAGTAAAGACCGAAAACACTGAAGATGTTTAATTTAGAGAGAAGGGAAATAAGATGGCTTGAAGTGTATGTGAGAGAATTAAGAAAAACGAAATAGTGAGCTTCTCCCATATCATATGGAACAGAAGAATATCAGCATAAACGTAAAAACCAATAAATTTAAACTTGAAAGAAGGAAGTAATTGTACAAACAGTGTTCATTCTCCATTTGTAAGCTGGGATGGTAATTTACCATGAAAGCTGTTTGGAGCAACAGATACACAAATTAAAAAAAAATCATTAATAGCAGTTAATTTGTGGAACTCACAGCCTAAGGGCCAGTAAGACCAATTGTAAGCAAGGTTTAAAAGTTGTTCAGATACATATGGACACATATGGACGGTATGGACCATTGCTCCATTCCAGCATCACTGTTCTCAGAGTTATTCCTAAAAGAATTGGTATGTTTTGGTCTATGCTGAGAAAGATGAAGAGCAGGGATGGACTGGGGAACGGAGCTGTCCCATTAGCATCAGTGTGAGCCTGTGTCTCTCTGCATTTGCCCTGGGAGGGAGGTAACTAATACAGCTTGGTCAACACGTGTGATATTTCTCTTGCTAGAATGAAAACCCAGGCCCAGGATTCTGTAGTGTAACTCATCAGTTTGCAGAGATCAACAGCACCTCGTTGTCAAAGAAAGGAACTGGATACTTCCCTTCACTGGTAAGAGGAAGCATTTTATTTCAGACTGATTTCCAAAGCTGCTAAAGTCACCTGGTGCCGTTGTACTGACTTCAGTGGTCTATAGATCTGGTCTTTAACTGACTCTGTTGACTATGTCTGCAATACCTACTTAGTGTTGTATTTGGGATGTTTCCAAAATCCAGCCAAGAAGGAAAATAATTTCTCATTGTCAGACAGTTATAATTAAGGTGGAAGTCCAACAGCTATTCTAAGCTACTTTTTCATATGCTCTTACCTTGTAAATTTCTACTGGGGCTGAAATTTCCTTTGCTCAGGCTCACCCAGAGGCGGCCCTTTTTAATTTTGCATGAACCTTTTCAAGCAAAATTGGCAGAGCTGTTAAGTTACCAAAGTGTAAAGAAGGTTCCATACACACCCGCTTTGTGGACTCATTTAGAATATTGTACTAAGCTGTCTGAAATTCGTAGCTAAAGTGGATAATTTCAGGATCTGTTCTCTCTAAGACAAGACTTAAAGGTTGTCTTTAAGGTTTCTTTTGCAAGTGGATGAGCATCTCCACACCAAAAAGAAGAAATCAATGAAACTTAGTACCTGAAGAAGTCACTCTTGCCCCCATTTCATCTCATAGAACTTGCCGCCATTGACTCTGTATAGCAAAGTTTCTGCTGGTTTTAAAATGCAAAAGGTGATTTATCCTTTAAAATGACATTTGGTAAATTCCAGGCCTCAGCTACTTCCCAGTTTCTTTCCAACTCAGCTACTGACAGTTTCCTTGCTCCTTCTGTTTCCAGGTTCCATGCACTGCATGCAAGAAAATCTCCAACTATGCAGCTGCAAATGCCTACAAGATCTTATCATGTTTTCAGTCCACGCAAGACTTTAGCAAGGGAAACTCTAGCATGTTTCAACAACCCATTGCTAGGAAGATTGAGAAAATCGCCAGTCCAGTACCCAATCAATATTACATAAGGAGATTTGGAAGGGAGGACAAGGCGGGGGCACAGCTACTCTGTAATACTTGCGATGTGACGTTTGATGTTCTAGAAAACACTAGAACTAGCTGTAACCTGCCTGGCTTGGGTACAGCTCTCAGGGCAGCTGCAGCAGCCCACAGCTTTGCGCCAGGTACTTATCCTGTGCCTGACGATTTTGAGGTCTGTGCTGCTGTGGGCAGTTTGGCACCAGTATCTGAACGAACGAGCACAAACCGAGGTCAGGTATTTCCACGTGACCTGGTGTCTCGCCTCTGACCATGCTGCAGATGTACCCCAAGCTGTTGTGAACCTTGAGCACACATCGGGCAGTAATTCTTCAATACCAAGGGAGGAAGAACACATCCCTGGCCCTGGGACAGCAGCAACCCCTGTCCTTGCCACATCACTGGCTTTGATACTGAAAGACCCCCTAGCATCCCATGAGTTTTCATCCCAGAAATCTGACCTGTGTTGGCCGGTTATAGGGAACTTCTGCCAAGAAGCTCAAGGCAGGTGAATGTTACATGTTTAACAGGTACCAGGTTTTGAGGTTCAACCTCAGAGCTGGGAATCAGGTCTGCTTACGTACAACTGATGTAATTGACTGTGCCCTTCCACTTGCTGTGGAGCTGTGCCAGTTTGTACCAGCTGAGGACCTCGCCTTCAGGTTCAGTTCCTGAACCTCCTGCTGCTTCACCCTTGTGTAAGTCACTTAACTGTTCTCTGCCTGGTGCTCCCCACCCATGCCACGGTGACCAGGCTTCACTGGGGTGTTGCAAGCTTTAGTCCGCAGGAATTCAGAGTGTGTTCCGAGATATGGAAGATATTAACAAAACACGAAGCGTTATTGACAATTATCAGATAGTTTATAATAACATACGCACTGCTAATGGACTTTCCTGTCCCTTCACTGGTGTCTTGCTATAGCTGTGATTATTTTGGGATTGTTATTCTTTAGAGAGAGTTTTTGTCTTTTTCTGCACAGCGTGTCTGCATTGCAGCCGTTTCCTAGCGAGCTCTCCCCTTTTAAACTGCACTTTAATGCGAGATGCATCACTGCGTGGTGAGGCAGAGCACATTGACTCTTTACAATATTTGATGACTTTGCATAGCTGTTTAAGACAGAATGAAAATGACACAATTTAATAAGCTTAATAAGCTGCCACTCATCAGCTGAGACATCGTAACTGGCTGCATGCATGTTCTTGAAGCAATTCGTGCTTTTATAAAGTAATTTGATACAGTTTAAACATCAGCAAAGGTGTTTTAAACAAACATGTCTTACCTCACAATTTGGGTGTGCAAAGAGCACACGTAGAGTTACCAAGACTCAGCTGACATGGGGTAATCATGTTCGCTCACACAACCTATACGCTAAGACTGTGAACTTTCTTACAATGACTCACTCAACTGAGTATCTGCCCCAGCATGTTCTAAGTTGATTAAACTAGTTTGCAGGCCATAATTATTTTCTATATCATACTATAATGGATTCGCATCATATTATTTTTAACATTGTAAGAATTTGCTTCTGGGAACGGCCTTCTTGAATTAATCACTGACTCATGATTTACTGTAGGAGATAATATCTAACCTACAAGGAGCAGAACAGGAAACTATCTATTTAAAAGATGGCAGTGTCTGATAATTTATGACTATAGACAAAGAGACATCTGAGAAGAAAAAGAAGGCCAGATCCTGCAGCCTTTACATGGTCACTGCTCTCACTCAGGCAAAAAGGAACTTTGATCTAGTAACTGGAAGATCTGCTTTTGAGGCAGTGACAGCTGAAAGTTGACGAATATTGGAGAAAAAATGAGTGAGAAACAAGAAAACAGTGTCCCAAGCTGTCCTCAAAGCTCTGGGAGCAAAGCTTGTATTAAAATAAAGCCAGTTAAACATCATGGCTATTGTAGGCATTTCACTAGCTGAATATAGGAAACATAAGAAAAAAACAGGGAACAAGCATCAGTCTTTTTGTGTTTGAATCTTTTATGCAGGTTTCTTGCTACCTCCTCACTCTTGCGCATGAACTGGACTCTTCCACTTACATCAGTGAATTAGCCTTGACTGTTAGATGTTTTCTCTAACTATAGCCTGGTTAGAAAAAGTCCATTTCAGCAGCAGTTTAAATCGTGGAGCATGTTGCAGGAGGTTAGGCTTCATCCTGGGAATCTGAAGAATCTTTCCCTTAGTCCCATTTCACCGTCATCTATTCTGTGATTCTGGGTAACTCGTACAGCCTTTGGCACTGTAGTTTTTTGACTCTGTAAGGAGAGCAATTCTCACTTTGAGTGTGAGCCTCCTTAGGAGCTGTGGATGAAATGTGTTTCTGTGTATATTTTGTAGAAGAGCTGCAGTGTGCACCAGGGCAGTGTCTGCAGCAGGTAGCCGAGCAGTCCAGAAGAGCAGCGTGACCTGCACCCCCAGGGACTTCTGGCACCTCCATCCAAGTTAATTAGCTCAGGGACCGCTAGCAGCGTAACAACAGTGCTGCACACTGAGCTTGGTGCAAGCTGCAGGAGGGCACAAACACTCCAGCAGTTATCTGCAGGCTTGAATGAACTGAAATACAGATTCTTCAAGTCATCCTTAGCTCAAAGCCACCAGCCCACCCTGCAGTCCCAGCAGCGACAGCCGCAGAGACGTCTCCTTTTCTCTGTAGCGCTTTCCAGGGACTGCCACGCAGATGCCCCTTTGGTGTCTTGGCAGCACCATCTCAAATTCTGCGCTCATGTGGTGACTTGAACAAAACCGGACACTTAGAGCTGACGTCAGAGAAGTCTGGAGACAGCAGTTAAACACACAAAGCCACATTTTCTGCAAGAGTTTCAAGTCCTTGGCGTCTGTGTAAATGCAACCTTTACTTGCTGGGCAGTCACAAAGAGACCTACCTACAATTGGTAAGCACTCCCAGATTTTGGCCCTAATACTGCCTACAGCTGTATCATTAGAATCACTCACAATGGAGACAACTGGATTTTAAATATGGGTTTTCCTCTGTTGGTAATTACCCACAGGTAAAGTCAATTCAAAGGCATTCGCAAGCCCTTTTTCTTTCGCTGAAACAGACCTCTATGGATTTCTGCAAGCAAAGCAACAATGTTTCTGGCCAGACAGTGTTTGTGTCCAAAACCACAAGAGGATTAAATCTGGAAAAATTTGGAAAATGGCCTTCTCCATGTACGTGAGCCTTGAGCTGGGAGGAAAGATGTTGCTGGTGATTTTGGTTCTGATTCTCCAGGGTGCAGAGCACCATTGCACACAAATTCAGGTCACTCCGAGCTTCTTAAGGCATGTTAGATTTAAGCAGGTGTCAGGACACTGGTGAGTCTCCCTTCCAAGAGCTGTGGGTAGGTCCCTTTGAACCTCTGCTGAGACAACCATCCGGAAACCATCCTGACAGTTTTGAGTAGCCGTAAGGAATCACTAGAACACCCCACAACTCAGTGTAAATGCCAGAGGCTTCAGGAGAAGCCACATTAGTGCATAATGTACCAAGCTCCACAGTACTCGAGCTGCAAAAGAAGTCTGCTCCTGGCCCACTGCCTGGTGAGGTTTGAGAGCTGGAGCGTGAGGGCACGTAGCTTTGTAGCTTATCTTACAAGTTATACCATGTGTGAGTTCTCCTCCTGTTTGTTTGATTCTTTAAAATTGCTAATATCTCCATTTGTTCCTATGCTCAGGAAAAAGTTTAGTGTTGCCTTATCAGTGTCCCTCGAAACAAGCTCTGCCCAGGACACTTTTTAAATCCAGAAGTGATTTCCCCACACAGTCCTGTTATACCAGTTCTCTTTCCTTCTGTTACCTTCACTGACTGATGCACTCTCTTTCCTCAGTGCCACTGTTGCGGCCTTGTTTGGTATTTACATCCCTTTCCTGTTTGTTTTGTAGGTCACTACAACATCAACGATTCCCTCATCAGGGTGTCTCCCAAGGGTATAACTTCTTGCTTCAAGTCAAAGACATCCTGCCTAACAAGGATGGACAGATCTACTCCAGAGCCTGCAACGTATCAGCCACATAAACCTACCAAGGAAGTAAAGAAAACTCCTTTCAGGTAAGTCCAGCCTGGACGACATGCCACTTTCATGGGACGTATGAAAATACGTCAGGCAGCAGAGCGATCCCGCAGCGTCCCACTGTATCACCTGGTCCAATGCGGCCAGTTATTGCCACAGGTTTACAGCAACTGGCTCAGAGGTGGAAGCGTTACAGTGCACTGCCTTGAAGGGGAGTGTGGGTTGATAACACCTGGGAGCAGTGTATCAGAGGTTCCTTTATCAGATGATCTCTCAGACATTTACAAACAGTAATTAAATACTGCACCACCCTTATGATGTAGGGGCAATTTCTTACCCCCATTCTATAGAGCAAGAAGCCAGAGCACACATGACCTGGAAAAAGATCCTTCACATCCCAGGCAGAGGCTTTAAGCACGAGGCTGTGTTCCTTTTGCATTGCCGGTGCCTAATCTCACCCCCAGAGGAGCACAGCGGGCATAAAGAGTCATAGCTGGGAACCGCTGGGCAGGAACGGCGAGGGATGCTCGTGGCTGCGCAGCAGCTCAAGGAGCCTGGCGGGTAAAACATGGGCATTTCCTCAGCCTTGCTAATGCTGGGAATTAGAGCTGGAAAGAGGCTTGTAAAACTTTCAAGTACTTCCTTCAAGCCAGAACTGCCATTCCCACGTATTCCATCCTACCGCTCGTTTCAAAGAGATTAAAAGGCATGAAAGGAAACTCCCTTCTCCCAAGCCCTCCTCCCCCTCAGTATCCTCATGAGAAGACAAATAAATCTGCCTATCAACAAATCGTTCAAGTAAATTTATTGTCACCATGCAGTGACGTTGCCTGGCCTAAGATTAAGATCAACAATAAATTCCTGACCATGGAAAAGAATGAGAACATGAGAAAGCCCACAGCTCTCCTTACCCAACAGGTGTATCTTTACTACATCTCTCAGCAGTTGTATCTCATAACAGGAGTTTTGTAAAAAGAGTGGGCAGCTGTAGGCTGGGAGGGAAGCAACGCCAAGTGGCATTTGATAAGGACAGAGGACTAGAGGAAAGGGCAAATTAAATATGACGAGAGAAGATCACCAGTCTGTATTATCAGAAAACACAAGAACACTCCACGCCCAGCTGCTGGGGTTAGAGCCTGCTCCCTCTCCCGTTTCAGTCAGTGGGAGAGAATGGGAGGAACTCCCAGCGGGAGTCATTTGGCACGGCTGTCTTGGTTTCAGCACTATCTTGCTCTGGAGTAGCTGAGCAGCCAGGTCTCTACAGAGGCTGGACCACTGGCAAGTCTTTGTATTTTACGATAAACAAAGAGGGCTGTCTATGGCGTTGCAATTGGACTCTTTTTTCCCCGGATCATTGCGCAAAGATTTTGGCTTAGGAGGATAAAGCATCCACCTCCCCAGGGCACTTAACAGAAACCACAGCTTTTATTTCCAGACGCAAACCCCCATCGGTTTGGGACAAGTTCCTCCAATCTCTTTTTCTCCTGACAGGCAGAAATTCTGCTTGACTCTCTCTGCTCCAGCCATCCCACCTTGTAAAGATCCTCCTTCGCCTGGGCCTGGGCAGTACGACCTTGTGGATTACAAAGGGTCTCCAAAGCAGGACTGCTCAAGTGCTGTGTTTGTCTCAAGCACAGGGCGACTGACAGAGCGTGGATCACAGGAAGGGTTCCCTGGGCCAGGTAAAAATAAGAACTGTTCTGAAGTACTTCTCACTACTAGAGATACCAAAACACACACGTGACTAGACAGCGCTACTGCCCACTCAACAGGAAAAAAAATGAAGCACAGAAATTAGGAGAGCCCACCTGCAAAGGCGCGTGGGCACCCAAAGACACACACCATTTCTAAAAGGCACTTGACTCAGTAGCACATGGCATGTAGGACCTTTTGTGAACGGGGGACAGTAGCTTTATGATGAGCACCAAGTGTCTAAATTCTTCTAAGATCAGAGCATAGCGTCTCCTGACACCTTCGGATGGTCTGATCTCATTGCAAATCTGGGCTGAATGGTCTCTGAAGGGCCACACAGCAGCGTGTGGCAGAAGCAGCACTAGAGTCCTGACTACGAGCTCTTCATCCAACTTGTTCACCATATTTTACAATATTATTTTTAAAGGCAAGATTGAAAAAAGCATGTTAGCAATGTAAAGGCCATTGAAGTATCATTGACTGTCAGCGCGTTCGACAAAACAGGTTCAGTGAGTTCTGGTGCGTGTGCAGAGCTATCACATAATTCTGGCCGTTGGTACAACAGACATTTCACCTGCGATATTTTTCTATTTGATTGGAAGAGAGGAGCAGTTGCAGGGAGAGAGGAGGGGGAAAAAGGCATGCCGCCTTACAGTAGAGAGAGCCTCCGTGCCCCAGCTGGAGAGCAGCGTCACAGAGCACCTCAGCACAGTCTCCTTGGTTTTATACCCCTCTGGCTGCCCTGTCCTCCACAGGCTTCACCGGAGCTTTCCTGATGTAAAGCTGAGTAAAATGGGAGAAGAAACTCATCCTGCAGCTTGTAATCAGGAAAAGCCTGGTGAAGCGGGAGGAGGGACCCACCACCAGTGAGGAACGGGTTAAACACACCACGCTGACTTACAGCGACATGCCGCCCATCCCTCACCCCGGAGCAGTGGGCAGCTGCCTGTTCCTCCAGCCTGGACCAGTGGGCAGCTGCCTGACTCCTGCAGGCAGCGGTCGCAGCTCCAGTTGTTCCTCAACGCCAAAGGCACAGCTCACACAAGGAATGGTGCTGAATTTTCACCCTGACATTGGCATTGATAAAAGAGAGGCAGATGCAGGGACAAATCCTGCTGCAGTCTCCTTGTGCTGAGCGGTTCTTGACTGCGTGGATGCAGAGCTCGTCACGGGGTGGAGGTAGAGCTCAGCTCAGCCTGGGCGGACCGTGTCCTTCAGTGCCCGTTGGCTAATTGTTGCCAGGCGCAAGTAACATTATTTTTTCAGTTAGTCAGACTCCTATTTCTTGCCTGTTTATTTCTTCTAAGATTCTTAAGTCCTTCTGGGAGGTTACTGAAGGGCTGGAAAAGCAGACAATAGCAACACTGCTATTATTCCTAGCATTCAAACTTACCCAGCTGCAGATTTTATACCAGCCTCAGACAGCAAGAGGACACACGGGTGCCATTAGTCCCTCCAGAGCCCTCATGGCAGCACAAATGGGTAATGGGCTTTTCTGGAGCCACGTCCAGATCGTATCCCAGATTTGCAACGTACTGTGTCAACACGCCAACTCCCTGAGAGCTGCTCTGCTGACTAAGCTAGGACAAGAGCCCCAGCCAGCGTAAATCGGTCTGAGTTAAAGGAACAGTGCTAGGCCAGTTTATTCGTGCTGAAGATCTGGCCCACAGTTGTTAAGGATTGTTACCAAACTGATTAAAGAGGAAGGGGACGGGCTAGAAATACCTTCTGCAGATGGTGAAGTGCCCTCTTCCATTTTCATCAGTCTTTTATGCCAGTTTGATTAGAAACCCATGCAATACCAGGTCAGTGCATGAAAAGCACAAGGGGACACCATCACCACAGACATCGCCATCCATGGAGCCTTTGCTCTGTTGCTAGAAAAACCCCCACATCTTTCCACTCTAGCCTGAAAAGAGGGGAAGAAAATTCCACTGGATCAAAACTGCCAGTCATGAGACTAGAGGGGACCGGAGCCCTTTGCCCACAGGAACGCACAACACATACAGAGCTGTTCTGTGCTACACCACAACGAGCAGAACTATGGGGGGCAACACACTTCGCAGCTAAATCAGCCGGTGGGTGATACACAGCAGCAGCTTTCTCAGAGGCTGGTTATTCAGCGGTTGTTGATGCCTGGGCTCTTCGGAGCCAGGGTCTCGGTGTTTCCAGGAACTCTGGGTAATCCCTTGCCCAGGAGTCACAGTCAAACGTACAAGCAAGACAACCCTGGCCATACTACAGCTAACCCGAAGTCTGTGCGCACCAATGTTAGCACTGAACTCTAATTCTATGGCCAATTCACTTTCCAGCTGAAGGTACCAGGACGTTCACACAGGCTGAGGGTTTCAGTACCCATCTCTCGGATCAGAAATTTAGCGATACAAATCCAAGGAGCTACCCGAGGAAAGAGGTGAGAAAGCCGAGCGGAGGGGACCCTCACTGACTTCGTTAAAGCTTTCCACACTGCGAGACAGATGCAGGCAGAGTTTCATTTTCCTCTGTCTTTGATCCTCTCCGATGCCCAACCCAGCGCCAGGGCATCTCCAAACACAGCGTGTGGGTGTCCTAACAAAACACAGGATGCTGTTTTTCCCTTTACAGCGATGGAGAACCACACCACACACCAAGATCCTCAGCTGCTTGGCTGATGATGCAAGGAATGAATAAGCGTGAATAAAGACACAGAAACTGGGTGTTATTTGTAGAAGTGAAGAGCAGAGCCCTCCACCCAGCACTGGGGACACCGGAGCTCTTGCACAACTCGGCTCACGTGCTGCTTTGTTTCTCTTTTTTATGCATCTCTGTCATTGCAGGTGCTTATTCACCCAGAGCGCTCGGGAAGTATTCCTTCACCTACGGGTGCGGTAGGAGGCGGCTCCCAGTGCTGTGAGCAGCAGAACCCGCACCCCAGAGCAGGGTTCCTCAAACGGGACTGCTGTCCAACTCCGCAAAGCACACGCTAACTCACAGGGAGCAGCCCTGTCCGCAGCCTGCCGCGGTCGGCTGGCTGATAGCTCAGCAGCTAATTAGCGGTACTTGGTACTGTACGTTGGAAGGCGATCGTTAGCTAAAGTTGATTGAAAGCTTCCAGTTTTGTAGATGTTGAATAATTACTAATGGGAGTTGCAAAAAAATTTCTCTTGGTGCTTTCATCTGATAAACCAAAGAGAAAACAGGTGCTGGGGACTGAGCACGCCCACAGGAGATGTTACCCCGGCGGGGCGTCCGTCCTTACCAGGGCAGAAGTACGTGAGAAGGGCAGCGCGGGCAAATCCTGCACCTCTGCCACTTGCTCGCTCAGAGGCTGGACACTGGTTTTGCCACACAGCGCCGGGCCACGGCGCAGCTGGAGGACGATGCCTGTGCAGAACGCGTGTCAGACCTCCACGGTGCGGGGGTGCGTGCGCCCAGACACCCTCCGCCGCGCGCCCGCTGGGTACGTTTTACAAGCCGGTTGACTTGAGCGTTTCTGACTCGAGTCAGCACAAACCAGCTGCCGACTGTCCAGAGCGGATTCCACTCCAGGGGAAGCTGCTCCCATTTGTCAGCGCGAGCCCTTTGCAAAACACAAGTGGGTTCATACTTTCACACGACCTTTGTTCGCTCAGAGGTGAATCGCCTTCATCGCTCGTATCTTAATCTTCAAAAGGAACTGGTGGGCTCCGGGCAAAGAGTCAAGAATGCTTTCACATATTTGGGAGCTCTGCTTTACGCAACCTCTACAGCAACTCGCCTTTGCTGGAAGGGATGAACGATACTGAGCCAGTCAGCAAAACACCCACCCTGGGCCGGGGTGGCAGGGGGCGGTGACCGTGTCTGCTCTTACGCCGGCGTGAATCAACCGGCATTTCCCGGCGTGCAGCGGAGTTACCGTGACATAAAACCTGACAAAGTCAGGATTACCCAGAACCTGCATGGAAAAAGTACCTGGTTCTCTGCCTCCATCCCACGGACAGAAAGCCGGGGGAAGTCATTTGCGCGGCGCGGATGCTCCCAGCGCCAGCCAGGGCAGTTCTTGCCCTGCAGAACTTCGGACAAGTTCGTAGCCAGTGCGAGATGGGCCACTGCAAAACCCAGCAAAATTCATCATTGTTCTGCTGGGAACCTGAAGTTACCATGCGAAATGATTTTTGCTGTCATAAATTAGGAGTAACGCTGCTAGAATCGATGGAGTTAGACTAGTGTAACTGAGAAGAGAATCAGACTGGTAGCGCTGTGCACACCGGTAGGAAGTTAGCCCCAAAATCAGACTTTTAGAGCAACTAATTGAGGGATGAGCGGTCACCAAGAGCCCATAATATTGCATGCACAAAAAACCCTGGTTGGTGATGCACGGCAGAGCACACTGCCTCCACTACCAGGGGTTCCCCGAGGCCCCAGCCTCCACCGCAGCAACGGCAGCTCCGTGGGGAGAGCAGTAGCACCGTGCAGAAACCAGCGAGGTACTCCCAGCTCCGTCCACCTGCTCTTTGTAGCGATTCCTTGTGTTCAGGCCTCTCCAATGCTGTGGAGGACACAGTGCTTCCCCTGGCCCACCTACCCCCCTGTCTCTACGGGTGCTCCCTCTCCCACAGGCCGCGGAAAACCTCTGCTCTTACCTTAGCAGCCAGCGCTTGTCCGTGTGGTCAGGCAGGATCGGTTCCCCCTCCCCAGGACCAGCCCTGTGGAGGCAGCGCTGGCCGGGTGCCCCGCACGTGGAGTCCTGCTGCAGAGCTCTCCCTGAGAAGAGCGGAGCCCCTGCGCCCGCCTGACGCATCAGGGTGACAAGGGGACCTGTAGGTTTCACAGCCATCGACGCTAAGCGTTGGGCGATTCCTGGTGTGCCTGTTTTTAACTGGAGCTGAAATTCTGCTATAGCAAGACTGTAGGCACGGCCTCGCAGAACTAACACTGAATCAGAGAAATCCTGCTGAAGAAGGAGTTTATGATAGGAAGATGAAGGAGCGCAGAGTGCTGGGAGAGATCTTCTAAGGTTGATAAGCCTTCAAACTTATCTGAGCCTCATCTTTGAGGCCCTCCTTATCGTGATAACAACACTTAGGTAATCCAAAATGCACCAGCCTGATGCGTTTCAACATTTCAAAACCCCCTTCCTAGTGGGAGTAGAGCTGCTCTCTCTTCCCCAGTCATAGCACTCAGGTGCATTTCTCTGACACGGACAGGAAAAGCAGAGGATGAAGAAGAGGGAGGAGGAAAGTCCCTGGTTTTCACTGGTCAGAAGATTAACGAGGAAATGCAGGGCTCCCCCAACACCTTTTTACCTAAATGGGAAGCAGCTGCAGACAATTTTAGCACAGGGACACAGGTGAAGGATGGGCAGCTGAGAGGTGGCAGGTGTGAGGAGTTTGAACAGCCGGCGCAGCACAAGCAGAACAAGGTACACAACCGGCCATCTGGTAACACCGCCTCGCCAGAGAGGCGCTGAGCTGCTCCTCCTAGGAGTGGGAGTAAAACAGGGCATTTCTTTTTGACTTGGCATAAAAGTTCACCAAACCCCTGTAACGTAATCCCTCCATCAGAGGGATGTGCCTAGAACTGCTCCGTAACCTCCACCCGCCCGCAGCGCCGTGACGGCATGTCTGCAGCCGCCGGCACAGAGCCGGGAGGGAGAGCCCAGCGTGCGGGAGGGAAGGGTTGAGGAGGAGTCCAGGCGCCGATCCGCGTGCACAGGTGGAAGCCGCGGCTGCAGACGTGAGCAGAGCCGCAGCGCTTGCCGTCGCTCACCCCTTCACGGAGAGACAGCTCAGACGGACAAACTCCTCGTGCTGTTAAGCAGCGTACGGTGCAAACCCAACCTTGAGTCCTTTCTGTGCCTCTGAGGTCACCTCCCTGCCCCGGCTCCTGCCCGGCCCTTCCCAACTCCAACCTCCAGAGCCGGGTGAAAACAGTTCACTTTCCATCTTTGAACCTTTATTACTACGGAATATCCAAAATGACAAAACCAACAACACAGTTACAAAAGGAGTTCACGGAGAAATGTGAAGCAGCCTGTGTTTGAAATGCTCTGTGTCACCGTACTGAGTCAAATATAAAACAATGCATATTTATACATATATAAAATATAAAAGGAACAATACATCAGAAATGTATAAACAAGGGCTATGGAGGCCTTCGTGGTATTTACAATCAGAGACACGGCAGGGCGGGGGGCACGGGAGCAGGCAGTGTCCGTTCAACAGTGAGTTTTAAATGCATCTGTGGAAGTCTCTGTGGACAGAGGGAAGCTCAGAGCTGGGCTCAGCCCCGCTGGAAATGGTTTGAAGGTTCTGCATGACTGATGGTTTTGGGAGAAAGCCAAAGCCTGGGGTTGGATCGGTCACGGGCCAAGGCAAACAGTGCGCAGAGGCAGTCCCTGGCCTCTGCCCAGGCTCTGACAGCCATGTTAGTGTAGCTTCGTGTTCCCAGCTGTGAAACAGAAGGTCAGGCCCATCGCCAGAAGGGAATAAAATAAAATAAAATAAAATAAAAAATAATAATAATAAACTCAACAGAGAGAAGTTCCATGTTCACATCAATAACAGATCTTCCAAGCAGTCTCCGGCCCGGCACCGCGCGGCCGAGGCCGTCGCCAGAGGCAGTGTATTCAAGTAAAGGCAACAGTTGAGGCACTAGGCTGAGTTCTGTTGGGTCAAACTTGCCGGCTTTGAGAGAAGTCCCAGTAAGTGCTGCCTGCGGCTCTTTATAGCTCCTTGAGGATGATCTGGAACTTGTCCTCTGCTTCCACCATGTCCAGGAGAAAGGCCATGTGGTTGCTGTAGTGCTGGATGATGTTGTTGTCCATGTTCACCAGGATCCTACGGGACAGGGAGAATGGCTGGGTCAGATGCAGCACAACGAAAGGTCTGCAGAGCAGCTTAGTCGGGAGGGCTGGACTTTACTGCACACTCAGGATTCCCAGTCATGAACTGGGAATAACATCACAGACAAAGCCTCGTGGCACAGGGGTGGCCCTCTCTGAAATGTCTCCGCACAAAATTCCCATTAAAAACTGCCTGTAGCGCCCTGTTATCGAGCAGCATCGCGTTATCGCAGCCGCGCTCCTCCTTGCCTGCCAGCCGGGCGGGTTGGCCGCTGCCAGGCTGCTCCGGGAGTCACAGCCCTGGGCAGGCACAAGAAGGCACTGCAGCATCCACCTTACCCAATTTGAGGGGCTCAGCCATGATTAATTAATTAAAGCCACGATACAACACAAAGGAACGTCCCGCAGAGCTTTTCGCAATTCTACGCTCGACATGCCTAGGCCCAGCATTTGCTACACGGGCAAATTAATCTGGATTACGGCAGGGTGTGAATTTAGAGCAGAATTGCTCACTCCTCGCTTCTTGCCTGGGTGCTTTTAGGGGTGCATTATTCTGAACAAGCTGAGACTGCTTTGGGAGTCGATGGAAGTGGTTTGGAATAGGACACCTTTCCCCTATCCAGAACAACCTCCCATGCAGACGTGCCCTGAGTGTTGCCCGGGAGCCCTTTCTGCGAGGAACACACACAGGCAGGCTGAGCGCACGCAGCCAGCTGGGCCGGCCGGTGGCAAATTCCTCCCCGTGCTCAAGGGCACACCTCCAACCCTGCTGCAGATCACACAGCTTCTCTGACCTGGAATCAATTACACGGAGACACAGGGAGAAGGAAACATTTCAACAGCTGATTTAAACCTGAGGCTGCAGTTCTGTGCCAGGCAAGAGCCCCTCATTATTGTAATGGAAGTAATGGGGCAGCTTTGCATCACCCCACTGTGTTCCCATAAATCAGATGTGAAATTTGTAACTGTTTGGAGGAAACAAAGAGAACAAATTATCTTTCTTTGCAGAAAGCACATCCCCTCCAGGTTCCTGCTGGGGTCATTAATGGGGCAATAGCATTAATTGTGCAATGCTCGACGAGCCAAGATTAAAAACAAGAAAAAGAAAAGGCTGAGCACCTAACAAATCTAACAGTTTAACAAGCACAAACATGGGGCCACGGTGTCCCTCCAGGGAATGCCTTGGAGGTCAGTGCAGCCACGCGGGGTTGCAGTGACTGGCTCCTGCCCGTTTGATCGCAGTGCGTACGGTCACAGCCCTGGCCCTGCGTGCCCAAGTGTCAGAGGTGAAGGTGGGAGCTCTGCCCTTTTGCCCAGTCTGTTCTGGCATCAGCTTTGTCCCAGGGCTCAACGCTGCGCTGCCTTTCAGCAGTGCACAAAACACTTTCCTAACAGGTTATTAATTCTCTCACGGTGCAGTCGGGGAAGGGCATCGCACCCGGCGCAGAGGGAGGCTGTGACGTGGGGTCTGACACTGTCCAGGCGTCTTCCCAGTGAATCATAACCTTCACCTCCTGGCACCGGACAGGAGCGGTGCTGGGGCTGCCTGGTGGCCACGGGCCCAGGTCCCCAGGCCCCAGATCCCAGGGAGTCTGGCCTCCGACGGGTGCCCCCAGAGAGACAGCGTGGGTACCCAAGGGTGGGTTGTCACAAAACACCTTGCAACAGAGCTGCTCCAATTATCTCTGGCTATCTTAGCGCAGGAAGGCAGAGAAGTCACCTGTGCCTCTTGCTACCGTGCTTCCATCTGATTTCTCAACCACAAAAGATTCAAGGGAGTGTTGATTACGAATCTGAGCCCTGTATTGTTTTTCTAGACCAAACCTCACCAAGATACGGAATTACTTATTATTGCTCTTGAGTCACCCTGAGACTAAGTTCATCTGAATGAGCTCATCGCACTAAGAAGGCCCATGGCTGATAGTAGGTCCTCACCTGCTGTAAATCCAGGTAAGAACCACTGAGCTTCACTAGTTTACACCAGATGAAGATCTGACCCTCAAGCTGTAATTACCAAGAGACGATTGTTTAGGGTGGAGCAATAGGATAAAATTATTCAAAGGAAAATTAAATCTGGGGGAGCAGGAAACAGTGTCTGACCCTGCCATCTAGCAGACCAGAGAAAATCTTGTATGTCCCCCACGCTTCAGCAATAACCGACGGCATCAGTCATGTCCAGCTTTCATTAAACCAGGTGTCAAATTTATTTTTTTTAACTCTAATTTCCAGGTGTTGCCTTTTCTTTTCATTAGATACCTTTTTGCTCTTCCATTTTGGGGAAGAGCTGAAAAGGACAAAGAATCATCTAGGTTGGAAAAGACCTTTAAGATCATCGAGTCCAACCATTAACCTAACAGTGCCAAGTCCAAGTGTTGCAGATGTACAGTCTGATTCTCCCCCTTAGGTTAATATTAAAGCCTTAACAGACATCTGCCTGTTTTCTCTCCCAATCATTATTAAACATTATTAAACAACATTCACCACTTATCAGATCAAGTAATGAACCAAAGCAAAACAAAGTATAGGTGGCCTCTCCCCTGAAGCAGTGCCATTTCCTGGTCCACCTGCAAACTCATCAGCGCTTGGATCTCTCTGGCCATGCAGATGCTCACAGTCAGCTGGTTCAGAACACTCCAGCCCAAGCTGGAGTTACCTGAGCGGAGTTGTTGTCTGATGACAGTCCGATGACCTGTGATGGCCACGTCACAAGCCACCACCACAGCTGACACACCTGAGTTTTGCCTCAGTCCTGAAGCTGTAATAATAAACTGACCACCCCTGTCCTTCGCAGTTGTTCTTCTTCGAGACCAGACTTGAGGCACTCTCTGACTGAAGGTGTATGGGACAACCCCTCTCTTGAGGCCACCAATGTTGCTCTTTTTCTTTGGGGAGAAAATTTCCATTTCTAGGGCTAGTGGACAGGCGGCATCTGACAGCACTGAGGGCCCTGAGATCAGGAACAGATGGAAGAGCCTCCTGACAAATTCGGATGCCTCACTACGGCCCATCCATAATCTTAAAATTAGGACCATAGCCTAAAAGCCCTCCTCAATGGGGAAAGGTTGCTCAGTTGTGGATTTAGAGGTGAGGGGGTTGTAACAGCTTCCCAGTTCAGTGATGCCACATCACGGCAGGGAGGAGAAACCACTGCTTTTCCCCCTCCCACCTTGCAGCTGCCTCCAAGCCTCACTTCAGCTCTGCTCCCTTGGAAGCAAACAGGCTAAGTCCCATGGGGATCAAGTTATGGTGACACCAAATGAGTTGGAAGATCCCATCCAAGGAGCTTTAGGACTTTCTCACCTCCCTGTCACCAGAAAGCAAATGGAGAAGCAGAGCTTTGGCCTAACCCTCAGCTCCCAAGGACTGTTCCCTTGTTTTGTTACGCAGAGGACCCCTTTGGGGGGCCGTGCTAGTGAGAACAGCAGGGCTGCATAACGCGGGACCTGTCATCAGCCTTGCTTTTCTGCCTGTCTCTCCCCATGCTCAGACTCTGGACCAGAGCCAGCAACAACAATGAGTTCATCTCCCAGGCAGTCACTGCTGCTTGCAAAGCCTGATTATATCTCGCTCGCTCTGCAAGAAGGGCTCTGGATTTAGCTTTATGAAAATAAGCTTGGGAGTTTATGAGTCGTTCCCTTTCCGTCAGCTGAAGGGAGAACTCGCTGCCAGAGATGGGGACAACCCAGAGGGAGTTCTTAGTCCAGAAAACATTTCTGAAAGTAGCACTTAGCTCCACATCAAGACCACTGCCCTCCACAGAAGACTCAGTGGCTGGTCCTCAGCTCATGCAAACTAGCACCGCTCCCGCTCAGCCACGGGGCAGATCCACATGGATCGATCACTAATAAACACCACATTAGAATCACTTGAGAAGCCATTTCACATTTACTGCAAACCTCACCTGTCACCCCCTGTAGAGCTCTGCCTGTCTCCCAGCAGCGCCTGACAAGTGTCTCAAGTAGGACCTGCATTTCTGTAGTGGGGCTGCACAAGAGCCTCCAGTGCCCAGAAGGGTCTGATCCATCGCCTCCCGAAGCGAGTGTGAAGTTTCCTATTGACCACCTCCCTGGTCCGGGGATGGGATGGCAAAGTTGGGACCAGACACTCCCCTTTCAGATTTCTCCTCTTCTCCATCGGGGCTGCCCATGCTCTTATTTAGCCGGTACAGTTTCTTTCTGAGCCAGGGACATTTAGGCACTTGGTTTGGAGAAGGAAACGTTTATACCTCTCTGATGGCAGTAAGATAAGTTCTCCATAACCTCAGGCTTTTAGACTGAGACACAAAGGATCACCCATTAAACTACCCAAACAATTCCTCCTTCATCCAACTTCCTTTCCTTGGGAGACTTTACACTCCAAACAAATATAATAAAAACAACCATTATCCCAAATCTTTAAAGCCCAGAAAGATCTGAGATTTATATGCTCCAAATAGCACAGACTCACATGGCTTCACTTTTTATTATCTTGTTAAAACGCTATTTCAGCCTATGGCAGGGTACCAAAGGGATCAGGGTTTTAGAGGCACCGCATAAAAGCAGATGAGAGATTAGCTTACCCTCTTTTGCATTTTTTGTAGACTTTATAAATGCTTTCTTCAGGAAGCCCGTATTTTTCTGAAATCTATGAGAGAAAACATGGCAATTCTTTGTACTTGTAAAATGAAATTCCTATGATAAAAATCAAAGCTACCTCTGAGCCAGGGGTATTCAGCAGCAAAGGATTCCCCCTCCCTTTTACTCAAGAAAAAAAGGTCGAAGCAATGATCTGAGCAGGACAATTTGAACAAGTCTGTGTCTTGCAGTGGGCAGACGGGCAGGCTGCAGCTTGGCCTGGGTTTTCTTTCTGACAGCTACTGCCAGGCCAGGAACTTTGGGGAACAGTCTTCATTTTCTTTCTCTCCTTCCCTGGCCTGTTTGGGGCTTTATGCTTCAACCTGCTGGGCACAGAGAGTGCTGAGCTCTTCCTTTGCTGACGCATCCAAAGGCAAGAGAAACTGCAGAAGGTGTTTGACTGTGTCTGCTGTGGATGCGTCTGACTGCAGCTTTCGCTTAGGTTTTAGCTGACCTGCAAAGCTTTCTGGCAGACCTAGGCAAGTACAGTTACGGTCTTAGGATGACAGGATTTTTGTAGCTTTTTCACAAGCATTTTCTGTAGAGGTTTTTGACTCTTTGTGGTGAGGGATGGGGGAGGGAGAAGCTGGCAAAGAATCCTCTGTGCTGACATTTTTCAAACTCTCTATTTTTAAAAGTTTGTAAAACCAACAGAGCTTAAAGTGCAGCCATAAAGCCACCCCAAATCTGGGAGGTTTATTGTTTGTTTCCTTCCCAGCAATCTCTGAAGAGAGGTGGGTTATCAGAGATGCTGCTGATAATCATCCCCGAAATATGCCTGTGTGCTCCTCAAACACAACACAGGGAATTCCAACACGAGGCCAGAATTGGCTTCAGATTGCACATCTACAGCCTTGAGAATGGAAAGGGTGCTTTACAATGGAAAATATGAATGTGTTGTCACAAGAGGAGACTTATATTATGATCTGAACAAAACATCTTGCCATAAGGTGTGTTCTTCCCTGCTGCAGCGCTAACAGCACACAGCCCATGCCAGGAGCTGTGGGTAGAATGCACCCGTTACTCACAATTTCCATTTCCATTCTCAAAAGAAAGCAGACATGAGATATAAGCAGTCTTACATCCAGCTTCCTATACACCAAGTACCATTGCCCTTTTATCTGCAGTTTGTTCACGTGCCACAGTTTTTGGTAACACTTACAGCTGTTCTGAGGCCCTGGAGATCTGGTGTCTTCAACATGAGAGCATCAAACACTTCCTCTGACTCCCTCCGCACGTACAACAAGACTGAAAGAGATAAAGCACAGCACTGAATCAGGGTTCTTTGAAGGATGTTCTCAGAGTGATGTGCCCTCATGTAATTCAAGATCCAAGGTTACTTGAATCAAATGAAACACTACATTCAAGAAGAGTTCCCATCCCAGGGGTTACCTCTCTGAGGATCTTCTTCCTTGGTTTGCTTTGGAGGTATCGGGTCAAACTCATCTGTGAATGAGGCACCACTCCGTTTTAAGGGCAGCCTAAGCAAAAGGAATGCGATACTCTCAAGAGGACAGAACAGCAGCAGCGAACAAAACAATTCCAGCGATTGAACTGTTGCTTGAACAACCAATTACTCCAACAAACATCCAGCAATTAAATATCAGTTTTGTAATTACGGCAGCAGAGCGTCTACCAGAGTTGCAACTTCCTGCCTAACGCACACAGGGACCTCGGTGAGTGCAGGCAGTGGGTTTGGTATCACATCATAAACAAAAGCCTTTGGCACCTGCATGTCACTGTTTCTCTACTGATATCACTAGAGAGTGGGTCAAGCCTAGGGTAAATACTGGTTTCTCCCCACTCTAGACACATTACAAGTGTGATTTCTACTTCATTCCAGTTTATTTTACAGCAGTATCTGCCTCTGGTTATTTGAACCCTTCAGTGATAGTTCTGTGATCTTTTTTTTCCCCCTCTTTCAAACATTGCCTCAATAAAAGCAGCAGGACAGTCATGGACCAGACTCATGTTGGAGTGGCTGATAGGGAAAGAAATGTATCTGTGTTTCTGCATCCCTTGAGTCCATTCTAGGCCAAAATTTACACATATTTTGACACTCAAGGGCATCAGGGAGACACTGTGCTGTGTTATTTTGCACCTGTAGATATATACTGCCTATGGATATCAAACAACCATGCCATACCCAAAGAAACAGAGCAGCTGATGGATGGGAAATACAAACTGCTGCACCCTTACCTGTTTGCAGAGTTGGGAACGGCAGGAGGGAGCACCTTGAAATGGGAAGGAAACATCGATCTTTTAGTTTGCACAGTATCATTGTGTGCCAGTGAAGCCAGGGGAAAGGCAACACGGGCACATTTTAAACATGATTTCCCTCCTCCCAGTCCATCATTTTTGCTATGCAATTAAACCCAAACATCTGTATGTGTTTCTTAGATTAAATGAAACCTGATGTAAAGAGCCTATCTAGATTCTCCTCCTCTGCCTAGAAGAGACCTGAACGCATATCTAGCTAAACCCAAAAGCAGGTTAAATCTCATAACCTGCCTGGGATCAAGGACCAAGTTTCTCAGTGAGTTCTTTGGTTGTAAACCAGATTCTTCTAGTCCCCAGTTTTGTTGCTGATGCATCAGCACAGCAGCCACTGCAATAGGATGCTGCAGGATCGTCACAGATGGCTTTTTCCCCCTTTTTGACAAACTGAGACAGTTGTTCCTTGAGGGAATACTGATGAGCTCTGAAGGACGCTGGGACTAGGCTTCCTCAGGCTCAAGGGGATAGAAAAGGGCAAAGGACAAGTGAGAGATGTCCCACACACGCAGGGACTGATATGGTCGCATTTTTCTACAGTTTATTTTCTGCTGATATTTTTGCTACCACTCCAGTCCTCTGTGAAAGCTGCAGATGATACCTGTAAACCACAGGAATATCTGGCTGGAAGGAACCTGGAAAGGTTATCTTGCCCATCACTGTTGCATGACTATCTAGGCCACTCCTGACAGCTACGTCTTCAAGTTCACCACATGTCCACAGAATAATTGTGGTTTGGTTTTGTTTTTTTACATAACACAAGTCATGTCTGGGGGACTGATCAGTTTGGAAACGATGAGGATGACAGATGAGGGCAACAGGTTGGTTGTTTTTTGAAGGGACTTACCGTGCCACACCTCTGCAGGTTTGAAAAATGGACGTTGGGGATAAACAGGACTGGCTGGGTTTCGAGGTCAGTCTCTGGCCTCAGGAACGTGATTTCATTCCCTCTGAAGCCAGAGAGCAAACAGCCTTTCAGACCTACAGATGGAAAGTCCAGTTCATCTCAGTTCAGATGGCAGTTTAAGAGGCAACTACATGCAGAGAGGGGAAAGTGCCTGCCCAAGGTCTCCCAACAGAAATAGAAAAAAGATGGGACCCTGCAGGTCTTCAGGGCTTGCCCAGTGCTGTCTCCCCTAGGGAAGGCTCCCAGCCAAGACCCCAAGACAATTCAGAAAGGTTGGTTAGTATTAATAAAGGGCTTTGAGAGTCTTGGTAGGAGACCAGGCAAGGACCTGACTGACAAGCTGTTTTTGAATCGTGCTGATTTCATCAGGCTTGGCAATAGCCAGGGCCAGATCTCGTGGAAGTTAACGGACAAGCCTACATGGATTTCAACACGCTTCGGATCAGGTAACAAACAGTAGGACTGACCATTGTTATTGGAGTCCAGGCATTTTCCTTTCCTTCTGAACTGTTTCCTTTCATCATCCCGCATTTTCCTCTCTGCTCCCTGCAGGGAAGATAAGGCAAAAATTAGGACATTGGCAGTTCTAACATTGGCAAGAGAGGGTTTACTGGCCATCTCTGGGAGGCAAGCACATTCAGGTAAAGGCAGCCTTTATTCAAAAATGCTCATCTCAGAGACCTTCTACAGGCCATCTAGAACTTTCTGGTACTTATAAATTAAAAAAAGAAAACAAAATTTGCTTTTAAAAATGAAAAATGCAGACAAAAATAGCTGTGAGAAGTTTTTCCATGGGAAGGTATCTGAGGCTGGGGAAGAACCTCTAAGGAGATTCTCATCTCTTCTGCTATTTAAAAAACTTGTCAAAAATAGAGTTTATTATCAGGCACAATCCCATGTAGGTCTGATATGGGGATAACTTTCTAAAGGCTCTGTTCTACAAAGGCCCCAGCAGTGCAGACACATCCCTGCTGTCCTGTCTCGCTCAGCTGAGGGGGCTAACCATCTCTATTCCTCAGCCCTGACCTCTAGGCTGTTCTAGACTCTCACAACCTTTCTGGTTTTTTCTCCTGCAGTCACTGGCCACCAGTTTAAAATTCCTCTCAGACAACCTGGTGGAAAAGCAATGGTCTACCTTATCACAGAATATCTTGATCTGGCAGACGGCACGGTGCACCAGCTGGCTGGTTCCACTGCCATAGTCGTAAGTGTCTATCTGGAGGTTGAGCGGGACACCTTTCACTCCTTTCTGGGAGGAGAAGTCAGTGCTCAGGCAATTCACCCCAATAAATACCTGCAAATAGGAACAGAGATTGATACAGCTTGTTGGTGCTGAAAACTTTCTTCTCAAACAGCAATGAGAACAGTGGGTAGGAACAAAAGCAGCTCCTGAGACATCCTTCCAACCCTCCCAACGTCAGCCAAACATGTGAGCTGTTGGTTTCCCTGTGCACAGTCTCCCCCCACACCTATGGCAGCTCTCCATCTCTTTATTAACACTTAGGCTATCCACTCTCATCAACACAGGCAAGCGTGAGATGAGATGCAAAGTCTGCCTGGGGATGTTCTTGCTGATATTTCTGATCTTTCATTTGAACAAGGGACCCTCAGACAGCAATGCCCTGGAGCAAGGGAGGAGGGCTAGACTACAGCTTCAGGAATTACAAATCATTGCTGCTAGTTAAATAAATATTCATCACACACTGGTCTCCTTTATCCTACTACTTCTCCTTTAGGATGGAGTTACCCCAGTGGGAACCTTTGAAGAAAAGCTGAGCACAGACATAATCCACATTGTATCTCCAAATTACCAACCCACTTGTGTGACCTTGAAATTTCCCCTGGACTCTGGGGACAGATTTGCAGCTGGTGAAACTCCCACAGCTCCCTCAGCAGGGCTTTGGCTGAGGATTTCAGCCCTGAAACCTAATGTCAGATCTAGTCAGTACCTATATATAGAAAAGAAAACCACTTAACTGTGGTGTGAAGTTTAATTGCAAGAAGAGAAGTAACAGGTGCTACAGACGACCCAAATACCTGACCCCTCCTGTCGCGGCTCCCAGCCCTCGCAGCTCTCTGAAGTCTCACCTTTACCTGCCCCAGGCCAGTGCATGTACAGAGTTTCTGCTAAGAGTTAAATCCAGTTTTGCTGAGGTGCCCCTGAGGGCTTGCCACATACCTGACATATTTCCATTTCTGACAACTGCCTTGAAGACATTTGTTAACCTCTTGGGTTGTAAAAGACCAAGGTCGCCTTTGGGCTAAAAGAATCCCAAAGCAAACCAGACTTTTCCCAAGCTACCAGGTTCTGAGAGATGGGGTATTTATGCTTTTCTTTTTTTCTTAGTTACTTCATCTTTTTTCATATGCTCCTTTCAATCCACACTAGATACAAAGTGTTAAGGAGAGACTGAAGACATGCAGAAGAGACAGCAGAGCTGGAAAGATGTTGATATAAGCTTTACAGATTTTAAGGTCAAAAGGGATCTTGTGACCTGCCTGGCTCCCTTCCACATCACACAAGCCACAGAAGGGTGGTCAGTCATTTCTGCATCGAAATGCTGCCTTGAAAGGAGGGTCTTTGTTCCCTAAGCTGTAGTTTATTTAAATAGGCTTCACCTACATGTAAGCAGAGCCCTGATCTAGGCTGCCTGCTGCAAAAGGCTTTCTTCAGAGTTATCCATCAGCACTAAAAAAACATCTCTGAGCCAGTCTCAGGTGTACCCAGAGTGTTTATTAGCTAATGGCAATGCTTAAACACACAGAGAAGCATGGTGTCCTTCCTCACTGTCCTGGCAGACAAACACTACCTGGGGCCACTGGAATGGAATTGTTTGGATTTGAAACTCTCTCTGTCTTTCAGCCGAGAAGTGGGGGGAGCGTGCCTGGGCCATCAGAAAGGAGGCTACAGTTTTGCTGTGGACCAAGGCTTCCCATATCCCTTTCACAAGCAGTTTGTACCTTTGCTTCTTCGTGGATGTTCCACACGAAGGACAGTGCATTGTAGGCTAACTCCTCGATGTTCTGCACTGTGTTGAAGTTTTCTTTACAGTCAGCTGAAATGCAATGGAGAAGCAGTTTATACTCTGGCTGCAAAACTGGTTACATTCCCTAGGCTTTCCGCCCCCCAAAAGCCTGCCTCTCACTGACTCCAAGGCTAAAAGAAGCCTTGTAATATAATAGAGGCCATCCTTGATACCACTGGATAAACCTTAGTGTGCATATGTAAGGGATAGCCCAGAAATGACTCAAGGACACTGGCTGGTGACTGCTCTTTGAGTAGTGATGTTAGGCAAAGTCAATGTAGACTGCTTCTAAATTCAAACAACTGTGTGTCTCACTCTGAGCTGCAAGGTGCTCAGTGAGGTGCTCAGCTGAACGGACAAAACCTTTGTCTGGCCCAGCATAACACACTGTAAAGCCTGTGTAGTGGCAGTGGAGAAGGACAAACAGTACCAAAACCTTTTCTAGCCCAGATTCCTAGACTCCAAGAGGCCATAGGTCACATCTGTAAGAGCCAAAATAGTTTAGCAATTTCTGTCTCTCTGACTGAGGCTCTTCTTTGATGTATTTTGGGCTCCTAGCACATGTCCCTACACTTGGTAAACACCATCTTAAACTCGCAAGAGCTCCTCAGCCAGAAAGGATCTGAAGCCAGTAGATCAGCCTGCTCCTCCCTGCTTTCCCCCAGGCCAGATTCTGGAGTTTCAACTGTGTTACTGTGTATTAGAAATGCAGTAAAATGGTGCTAGAAGTTATCAACCCCACCCAGCCATCGCAATCAGACAGCCCCGCTCGTACCGACGTCAATGACCCTCTGCTTGGCTGTGGGCTGGCGGGAATGCCAGTGCTTCCAGAACTTGAGCTGCTCCGTCGGGATCTTTTCGTTGTCAAAAACAATCATCACAACACTCTGTAACACAGCGAGGATATCCCATATTAGTATACCCAGCAGGCTAATGCTTGGTGCCCTCGTTGCCCTTTCCATCCAGTGCATCCATGCACTGGCCAAGGGCAGCTTAGTGTCATTGTTTATGTTTTATTGCTGGGGAAACTGAGGCAGGCAAGGGAAGGGACTTGAACACGGTCATGCAGGCAGGCAACAACAGAGCCAGGAGCAAAACTGAGATGCCCTGTATGCCCCCTAATTGCACTGCCCATGAGTTCCCACTGGCTCCAAGGCATACAAGGATCCTGCGCTGGAGGAATGTTAGCAGTGCTGCAGCAAGTATTAAGCTGGGACAGCCTAGAAGGTCTATTTCTAGACATTCGCAGTTTCAGGAATCTAAGTCTTGAGATATCCAAAGTCTAGCCCCTAAATACCACTCAGGATTGGAGGACCAGGTTTCTTTGCTGGGAACTCAGCTTAGTCTCGGGGGTGGCTCTAAGGCCTGGCCACACATCCCAGGAACAAGATGGGGAACGTCTCTCTAGCATCAGGGCCCCCAGCCAGCCATCAGCTAGGGAGGCCTTTTGTGCATCCCTGACCTTATGTGAAAGGTTTCAACTGCCAGGTAACATGAAGGCTGTTGCTGTGCCTTCAGAGGATTAGCTTGCTATAAGTGAATCCATCCCATTCATTGCTTTAAGCCAACATGAGCCACAAAGCCATTACTCTTCGTGTTGAGCTCTGTTCCCAGGCCGGTACAATTGCTGGATGTCTGATTACAGCATGTGTCAGCAAAATTGTCAGCTTGTCTCTTACCTTTACTTTATTTGAGGACAAGTGTAAACATTTGCTGTCTCCAGCTGTCCGCAGCGTGATGGGATAGAACTGTCCTTTGTTGAGGTAGGCCATGGGAGAGTCCCCAGATTTGATGTGAATGGCTTTGGGTGACCCCAGAGTGTATTCAAAGTCACTTGTATGGAACAAAGAGAGAATGATGAATAAGCGCATGCTGCTGTTTCACTCCAAAAGCAAAACAAGAGACACACAAGTCTCCATCCCTACAGGTTACAGACACTGTACACACAGGAGTCTCTGCCCTATTCCCCATCTCACATGCCCCAACAGTTGTGACCGAGCACCTCCCAGCACAGCACACACTGATCCTCCCCAACACCCTGGGGAGCAGCAGTTCTCAGATATCCTCATTTTACCCTTTGGCTTTGGCTTAAAAAACCCTGTACTAGTATTTTTCTGTGGATGGCTACTGAAGCATTGCACAATCAAAAGCCTAAACCAAACCAAACAAAAATAGGTACCTGTGATGAGACTTTTAAAACATCCTAAACTCAGATTCCTGTCTCCAAATTCACACCCATAAATGGCTGACCCAGGAAAACTGTGTCCTAGTGGGTCCTGTAGAAACCTTAAAAATGGACTTAGAAGCCCAGCTTATTAACTCTCAGTCTGGTGGGCAGCGACTTTAATCTTTACAGAAAAGATCTGTAGTGTTACACAGAGGAAGGTGTCACTGTTGACAGGCAAATTTAAAAGATTTCAAGAAGCCCTGCTCTTGGGCATTCACCAGCACCTATGAGCATTCAAACCATGAGGCTATAGCTCAAGCTGTTTTCTTCTGTGAGGAATCTGTGCAAGCCACCACCTGTACACAAGCCTTCACACAGATCCTTCAAGTGCCCTGGAGTTGAAGATCTTCGTATTCCTATTTAGTCGCCAACCCATCTCTTTTTCCTGCTCCACCTCCCCTGTGATGCCACCTCTGAAGATAGGCTTGGCAACTCCTCTTATCTAGAGCCAGGAGAGCCAGAGAGCTTTACTGCACAAATAAACAGCAAACAGAAAGCCTCTCGCTCATGAACATGAGCTGCTGTCTGTGTGAAAATCCCCACGTCTAACAGCTGAGTCACAGAGTCAGGTGACTCAGGAGGCAAAAAGTGGGAGGTGGAATAACGTTACGTACTTGGAGGTTTGATGCAGTATCTACAGCAGGAAAGCTCTGCCTGAGAGAGGGGTGGAAAGGAAGAAGAAATCTCTCGTGCATTTTAGTAATGAGAGGCAGTGGCACCTTCTAAAATCAAGGTTGACTAACAGTGCTAAACCCAAAGTGAGAACCTAAACCTTCGATTAGGAGGAGGCTGCTTATCACCCTCATCAACTGTCATCCTCATTTTCTCTGTCATTTACCCCATTCCAAGTAGCTTGTGGAAAGATGGTGCAGCCACCTGGATCTCTGTAACAGGGGAACCAAGCAGTGCTCCCTGGGAAGGGGCTGTAATGCACAGCAAACCCTCACAGGAAGACCTCAGTGCCACATCTCTCCTCGTGCAGGTCAAGGTGCTGATGAGATGTGACCAGAGCAGTGGAAGCAGTTAGCACTGGATTTACACCAGTTTGGCCAACAGAATACAGTCCGAACCACACACCTCTCAAGCTCAAAACATGAACTGGCACAACTCCACCTAGTAACTTGAATTTAAGATTGGGTTTGACTCCTTTTCAGCAAAACATTTCAAACCCTAATCCCTGCTTCCTCCTACAAACACTAAAATTCATTACTGCTTTGTTGCTCCTAAGACACCAGGGGGACACAACTTGTCTCTGCAAAAGCATGAGATGTGTACGTTTGCAATGGTCATTGTCAAGACTGGCACTGGGGCGAGGGAAGGGATGCAGTCCTTCCCCAGGAAAGGGACACAGCCAAGTGCACTGGAAACCCAGGGACCGTGGATTGGCAGTTACCTCTTAACACCATCTGTAGCATAACTCTCGGGGCAAGGTGGCTCTGGCTGGGGTTTGAGGATATCACTGAAGAGTAGCGACTGTAGACAAGTGGAAACAAAACAGTCAAAAGTAGAATCTTTCATTGCTTTGTCCATCCACCTTCTCCCAGACATTACAACAGAGGCCACAGATAAAACATGGACCCTCATTTCAAAGCCTTATCCTACTTCCAAAAACAATGTAAAAACCCCAACAATTCAACGGGAATGGCATCAAGCTTCTAACGCAAAAGCGAAGCTCCCACTGATTCCAGCATGAGCAAAACCCAAACTAGAGACAGCCTCATGCAGTACCCCCTGGGCTGCACTGCCAGCATGCAACCCACTAACGGCTCTGACCTCCTGGGGATCCTCTTTGAAAGTGCTGTCTGGCTGCCACCTCTGCTGTGGTGGGGCTACAGGGATGGTCTCGAAGAGGGAGTTCAATGAGCTGTTGTCGTACACATCCCCTGGAGGGACCATGTAGTTGTCTGGGGTGGCATCCAGCTTGCTAGTGCCCGGTGGAAGCATGGCTGGCTTGTGAGGAGTAGGTACGCCTTCAAGACTTAAGCCATTCTTCTTCTGTGGCTCACAATATTCTTGGGTCATGGAAACATTTTCAGACAAGAGCTTCATGAGATGGGCTGAGCCATCAAAGGATGCGATCTCTGCGTCGTACTCCATTCCGTGGCAGTGCCTGGTGGAGAAATGGTCCTGTCTCAAACCAGGGCAGAGGGTGGACAACCCCAGCAAGTTGTCACAGCAAGAAGCAAGTGCCTTGATGTGCTGCTGGGAAGCAAACTGCACAGTCTAGCTGCCAGGTGACCCTGAGTCAGCTGCGTACATCTCCTGCTTGATATGGGAGATCTGACAGGCCCGTGGGTGATCTCCACCCACACACACACCTCTCAGTGCAATCAGCAAGAGCCAGAGGTGCTCAGCAGATAAGGGATGATCACACGGAATCAGAGAATATGGCTTAGACATGGTTTGGGGCTGCAGATCCAGGGCCTACATCCATTATTTCTTTATTTAGGCTATTAAACACTCAGAGCAGGACAGATGATAAGAAAGATAACTGCTATGTGGTCTTTCCATCTTAGTCCTTTTAAGGCTCATTGACACCAAAAGTTGATTTTTTTTTTTAAATGTCCTTTTTTTTTTTTTTGGGAGAGCTGATTCTTGTACAAATTCACAAACTCCAGGAGTTTAGGAAGCAAAACTCCCAGAGAACATGAGATCACTGAAAAATTGACAGGGCTGCAGTATTGGAGTGTATGGCCCAGACTTCAGAGCAGAGAAGGCTAAGTATAGGAGCTATCAAGTGATAAAGACATGTACAAAAACGCACTCCTCTCGCACACAGAAACCATCCCTTTGTAAAGCATCCCAAGAACTGGTCCTTTCTGCAGTGGTGACTCTGTGACCCTGCTGACTCTGCAGTCCTAGCTGAGCTGGGAAAATGTGGCTTATTGCCCCTGTTACCATGCTCAGAAAACAAACCAACCCCCACACTAGCAACCCGCACATCTCTTGGCAGCATGAGCTACCCCCAAGGGAAGTACAGCTGAACAAGTAGCTCCCACCCGCTCTGCTTCGAGGGCTTCACCTTCAGGTATGTGCTGAGATTTCCATAGTTAATAAAAAAACACACCACTGTCCAGAATACAGTGGCCTTTCAGAGAGGAGAAAACGGCTTAACTCAGCTTACTTATGAAGAAGGAATGAAGTATCGTTCAAGAGGCTCATTCTGTCAAGTAGTTAAAAGCAGACAACCAGAAAGGTTGCCAAAGTACACAGCATCCAGGAAGGGGAACTGAACTCGTAGTGGCAAATGAGCCATTAATTTAACAGTTAATTATCTGAAAACCTCAAAGGACAAATGGGAGTCACTGGAAGAGAATCCTGGGAGACTGGAAACAAGTGGAACAGAAATCCTTATCAGCCTAGCGAATGGAAGAGGACTTGGTCATTCCCTTCTTGCTGCCAATGCTTAATCCTTTTCCCCTTTCCAATTGTCATGAAGTAGGAAATAAAGACAAATTCTTCAGTTGCTGCAAATCAGTGCAACTCCTCTGAACACAACTAGACAGATCCTCAGTTGTGTAAATGGGTGTAGCTCAATTTATACCTGCTTGGGATCTGGCCTAAAGAATTTTAATATATGTCTCAGGGTTAATAACCTCTACTGTTGTTGGTAATAACACCGTGCTTTGATGTCTATTTTATGCAAGCTAAGAGACCCATCATGCATGCAAGCAGCTGCAGGAGAATTAGACAGCTACAGAGAGCGAAAAATTAAGCTAACCTCTTTCCTAGTTCATTGCGTCCCATCATACCAGATGGAAGAATCCTCTTCTCCTTTGGGACCTAGAACAAGGCAGAACAAAGAGTTTGTTTATTGTTAGATTTTATTAATGGAAAACAGAGGCAAAATTAGCCTTGTCTGTGTAGCAAGTGAAGTCTCATAGATAAAACACTGGGTGAATAATAAACACCGGGTGAGGACACAGGAGACCTGGGCTCTCTTGCTGGTTCTGCTGTGGATTCCCAAGGTAACCTTAGGCAAGCCACATCGTTTTGTTCTGGGAAGGACTTTCAAAAGCACCTAAGTGAATGGGAACATCAGTCCTATTGGTTTCAATTATGGATAAGTCATATCCACATTTCTTGAGGCCCCAACCTACAGCAATACTGGAAAAATAAAGATGCTAGGGTCTGCAAGGCACCTAGCTATTCCAGCTCCACGTCTCCCAAAGCATTCCTGTTTCTAATATGAAAGCTGTTGGGTAAAAAACCCACCAGGCTGAGACTCAAGACACCCAGGTTCAGCTTTCCACCCTGTTCTGGGTTCCCTCTACAGTATAATGGTGTTCTGTGCCTCAGTTTACCATCTGTGCACAGGGGATAATAGTGGCACTCTATGCCTGAGGGTGTAACGAGGTTCATTGCATAAACAACAGGGAGAGCTCAGGAGATGGGTTCCCTCCTAAGGTTGCTGAGCACTTATTTTACCTTCATGCTTCTCCTCTGGGACAAACTCCCCCAAAACACCCAGCCCCAATGGGAATGTACCATGTAGTAGTCATAAAGGAGGCTCAGAGCAGCCACGCTGTCATCATCTCCGTTCACCCTCATCATAGCTTTGGTGGCTGCGGTCAAGGGGTTCTCTAGGTAGGTTTTCCAGGCTTCATCTTCATTGGTATAGGGGAATTTCTGGAAGTTCATGGTGTCATTCTTCATCAGATGCACAGACCTAAAACTGAGCCAGACAGAGGAAATGGAATGAAGGATACTAATTTTCCACAGCAATTTCCATGCCACCCAGCTGAACACATGAAGGGCTTCCCAAAGGCACTGCTGGAATGGAGAAGGGATGTTTTCCTAGTCCTTAACTCCCAGAGCCTTTGGGATTACCAATTCTTCTGCCTGTAGCTATGTACAAAATTAGGCCAGAGTCTCTGTGGTGGGGCCATGCAGAGAGGCAGATGTACCTCTGCTTCCCTCCTCCTGCCCCAGGGATGCAAAACACCATGACATCGTCTGCAACTGCTCCTTCCTCAGCAAGCACATGCTACCAGCTGGCCAGATCATGCACCGTCAAGGTGGGATATTGGTCAGTAACTTGAATGCAACCCGATCGGGAGACTTTGCAAAATTTTCCCTTGAATTTGGAGCTAAAGGCCAGTGCAGCCCACAAATGTAAGTGATCACTCAGCGTTCAGAGAACTTGACCTACCCAGATGAAACCAAACCCTGTCATTTTTCTTTGCTGTAGTTCATGGTCTTTAAATTTAGTTCCACTCTAACTTAGTTTTTTTCAATCATTTGTATATGATTTTACTTAGAGGGAAGTAGACAAGCAGATCACAACACCCTCCCTTCCACTAAAAAATTCCTGACAAAGGTGAGGCTCATGGGACTACGTGAGCTGAGAAGCAACATACCAAAATAATGCCCTGCCTGTGCTCTCTTCTGGCACTTTCTCCAGGTCTCTCCATCTTATGTTAATAAACTGTCAGACACTTAATTACCCAAACATTGGTCATCTTTCCTCTTCCTCCAGCAAATCCTACTAGCAGCCAGCACAGAAGCGCCTCCACGCATTCCCTGGCTGCTCCGTGCTGCAGGTTCACCCCGCTCAAAGGAGAGGATGAATCAGTGGCCGTACTCCTGTCACGTCCTTCAGCCACGTGTACATGGTGTCACCACAACAGCTCATGCTATTCATCATAAAAAAAACAAGCTTTGTGGACAAAAATTACTTTTTCATCAAAATGAAAACTTCCTGGAAGGGCACACTGTTTTTTATTAGTGGAAGAAGTTTAAAAAAATGATAAGAAGGAAGATTTCTTTAAATCTCCGAAGTTGCCAACAGCAGAACTTTCTCAATTGCTGATTTTTTTATGGAAAGACAAAGAAAAGCTACAGGAATTTAGGTAATAAATGCTACATTTAAATGACACTTTTATAAGGAATATGTTGCTTCCATTAAGCTACTCTCCATATGTTTATAGTAAGTTCTGGGCTAGACTTTTAAGTGAATCATTCAGAGAACAGTAATTCCTCTTGAAAGGAATCTGGCATCTCTGAAACTCCCAATTATTGCTAACCACGACACATACTGTCAGCCCATTTGGTGTGAGCTGCCCACGCTGACAGGGTGAAAAATCAGGTGCTCAGTGGATGCTCCTGGGCTGGAAACTGGAAGGGTGCGGAGGTGGACCTTGGATGGGGTGAAAGATGCTGGTCCATCCTCCCTGGCAGCTCAACTAAGATGGCGTCACTCCTACACATGCACCGATCTCTCACACTGCCATGTCTCCAGCAGGGAATACACATATAAACCATGCATGGATAGTTTTGGTGATGCTCCTGGATCAAACTCAAGAGCTCTCCTTGGCTGAGCAGAGTGTCAGCCCTATAATGGTACACAGCCTCTCCCAGAGCAGCACAAGGGCCATCAAGGGCTGCCTCTGCTGTCCTTGTCACCTTTTTATTAAAGAATATGTTGCTTCCACAGAGTCCCTCCACATCTGAGCTGCACAGCAGAGAAGCTGGTAACAGCTCTGCTAATGGCCCGAGGCACCCAATTCCCACTGGTTTCCATGCTCGCGTGGCGGCAGGCGCCTGAGCTCAGGTTGGTACAGAGAGCAGCTGCTTCCATGTTACGGTTCTGGCCACCGCCATCTCCCATCACGCACTGGTATAACAGAGATGCTGAGCTTGCTCCTCTTCTCCCTCGCACGTCGGGATGATGCACTAACACCGGTTTCACCCCGTGTATGAAACTTCACCAGGTGTTTTGCGAGTTTCGTTGTCTTTAGCGTTTCTCACGCAGCCCTCCCTCCCCTTCAGTGCTGCTGCTGTCTCCAAGGAGAGCAATCGGCATGACTCAGATTTCACTGCTGTCGACTTGGCGATGGGCTGTTCAGTCCTGTCTGGACAGGAATCCTCACCCGTTCTCAATCCAATCTTCTCAGGAAGAATAGGCAGCAACAGAGCTTGCTCTCAGGGTGAGACTCAGCTCCTATCACTTGTAATCAACATAGATAAACGCACCACGGTAAGATGTAGCAACAAAGCATTCAGAAGCTTAAAAAAAGCATTGATATTACAAGGAAAAATGCTTTGGAGCTTTCTTCTCCCTCAGCTGAAGCACTCCTTGTTGTAGGACTCTGTTCTGCCTCCCTGCCTTGTCACTTTGGCACGGCACAACCACCGTATGCATGAGCGGCTGATGCTTTAGCATTTTATCACCTGGTCTGCAACCTGTAGGCAGAGGGAAGTTGAGGGGGAGGCTTGAGATCTCAACCACTTGCAGCTGTGTCCAGTTTATGAAGAATACAAGTTTGCATTGGTCCCAGTGAGCTTGCACTGATTCACCCAGCTGAGTACTTGGTCACAGGTGGCATGATGGGGATCGCACATTTATTCCATCTTGTTTCTTTTCCAGAGTTTATATGATCCCTAATAGTCACTGAAATCTACTTGAGTGGAGCCAGGTGAACGGCCTCAGATAAAACTCTGCAGCTAGGACAGCTCTGCACATGAGATGTAATGCAGACTCCATCCCATCTTACTTTTCCAGAGAGGTCTGGTCTGCTCTGCTCTGACTGTATTCCAGAAGATCAACAGGGCTAACCAACATCTGAAGAAAGAGGGTGATTTGAGAAGATAAGCAGATATGATGACATGTTTAGAGGCACCTTTTTGACATCAGATGCATTTCAGTTCATGCAGCTACAGCATACCGTCATGGCAGTTTGCTTCTGCAGCCTACTTCCAACTCGGCATTAGCAATCTCTGGGAGGTGGAGATGCAGGAAAGAGACATCCAAGTCCAGATCCACGCACGTGAACTTTACTTTCATCGCTCCCTGTGATGCCCTTTCCATGTGGCTATGCCACATTTGTCCACTGCAAACTGTCTGCTCTCTGTTTGGCAAAGCAAACTTTCCTTTTACAGGCAGTCTCCTTGGTGCAGTGCAGACAAAGTGAGGATCAGTTGGTGAAACACAAACACGTGGGACCAGCGGCCTCCCTTCTTGTATGCACAGACTCACCCCGCTGGAGCCTCGGGGTCATGTGCAAAGCACTGCGTGATTTTGGGAAGGGAGCAGTCTATTTGTTTCCAAACAGTTTAGAATTTGACACAAGGTGATACCAGCCCCCTTTCCCCGCTCCATCCCACCCAATCTCTGTTTCCCCTATTTATCTGCCAAGTCTACCATAACAGTGGCCTCCTGATTATGAATAAACACTCAGGGCTATGCTGAAACAGGAGAATATGCCCAAAGGGTCTGGGTGGGGAGATCAGCCAAGCAGGAAAGAAACGCTTGTGTTCCTTTTGCCTTCTGTTGGGTTTCAGTGGGTGGTTTTGCCGGCCTTTAAGCTTTGTGTTGCTTGTCTTTGTTCTCTCCCCTATAACTGATTAGGCCTCCAACCTAAATATTAGCCATGCCAGATGCTGATGGCTACAGAGAAACATCACATTGTCAAAGGAGCAGAGAATCCATGGCAACCAGCAGCAGGAATTCAAAGCCACAGAATAAAGACCCCGGCCCGCAGGACTTCAGAGATGCCCCAGGCAGTTCATGCATGGGCTTTCATTAGCTCTGGCTTTGTGCATTGCACTCACCTCCCTATTGAAATAACTCTGGCGTTCCCCAGGAGCCTCTTATCACCAATATGGGGAAGGATCAACACTACACTCCAGAAAGGAGGACCGATGAAGAGCAGCATTTACCATGACTGCTTGCTAGGGTAGAGATTCTAGCCTGTAAACCAGGCCCTCTTGCCAAAGAAGAACAGCATCCCACAAAGCGGCCTCGTTACTAAATCCGAACTTCTCGGCTAAATTCTGATTTTACCCTACCTTTGCAAGTTTAATAAATAAGCACATCTGAAGACAATGTGACAGTACAGCCACCAGTAAGCATACTGTCACAGGCCCATTCACAGAGTCAGGCAAAAATCCAGACAGAGACAGAACCAGGAAAATAAAACACACAAAGAAACATAACAAACACAGGGACTAATGATGAAAAACATTGCCTAGATGCCAAGTACAATACAGTGTCCATCCATAGGCATCAAAGGCCTAGGAGACCACTAATCTTATGGACCCTGACCTGCACTGCCTACAGGATTGAAATATTTTCTCTGGCTGGGGGATAAGAACGTGGCCTCTGTCACTGGATTTCTTCAGGAGCATTTCAGCAGCACGATCAGCCTCAGGGTAGTGCAGTATGTTAACTTAGCACAACAGCTAGATGTTTCCTAGCCGTCCCTCAGCTCTGTTTCACCCACAAAGACAGTGCACGAGCCTCTCTTTTTCCTGGAAGCACGTGGCCTGCGTGGCACACGCGTGAGACAGGCTAATCCCATCGCACTCAACCAGAGAACCTGCACAGATGCACACAACAGGGCATCTACCTCCATTAGTAAGTGCAGAGCAGAAATGTGCGGTGGCTGGGATGGAAAGAAAAGGGGCCATCATCAGTATCTTTGAGAAATGGCTCCTGTTTCCCAAAAGGACGCTAAGAGTCCTCAGCATCGACGCAAGGCAGTGGTGCTCAGCACCACCCAGATGCAGCTGGCTCTGGCCATACAGCAGGGAAGGTGTGGTGCGTCCCCGCAGGTGGGATAGAGGAGGGTGGGGACCAGGGCGATGCGCATTGTGCTGACACTCAGGGAGATAGAACCCTGCCAAGCTCTTTGACTGAATCCCCCACCCCAACTCTCCTGCAGAGCTGAAACCAGTTGGAACGGTTTGCAGGCTGAATCCAAAGTGTCGTGGAGCCAGACAAACCTTCCAGGGGCAGGCACTACCTGGGTAATATGCAGGGAACACACCTGTCTCTTGGCCCTCTTGGGTTACTTGCAGCTCTTTAGGACCCACAAACCCAAGATCTGAGCTCGGTATTCTTCCATTTTTACACCAGCCTAACTCCCTGCTTTTGAAGCTATTTATTATCACAGGAGGAGAAACTGAGGCATGGGGACTGACACTAAAATGACTTATCGAAGGCTGCTCAGTGAAGATGAGAGAACAGAACCAGACCTGAACCTCTGCTATAAACCTCACCAGCATTGGACTGGTTCCTGCCTTTCTAGCCTGAAGGACTCCATGAGACGATTCAGTGTTGAGTGATGTTTGGGGGACACCAGCTGGTATTGTGTTTTACCTGATAACATCATCCTTGAGGTATCCACCCACACAATCACATTTCACAAATGATTCGTGCTTTAGTGCCTTCCCTGCCTAACAAAACAAATTACAGCACAGAATTAGTTTGCAGTTCAGGAATTATGGCTGATTTTTTCCAGAAGCACTTTATGGTGTCGGACGCTTCAGTTTTGAGGTGTCCTGAGTTTCAGGGTAATCTGCCTCCAAAGGGAGAACGCAAAAAACGGGCCCCAAACAGCACCTCTGACTGAGCATCTGCCACCACCTGGCACTTCTGAACTATTGGTATAAACTTCACTCTTATTTTCATTGTAGACAGATAAGGACACCTTCTGTATACGTGTATTCATGAACACAATCCTTCATCTCCACCAACACATAACACACATGGACGCTGCATTGAAGCTCCCAGTCCTTCAAACACCATAAGAAAGATTACACATGATGAGAAGCGCTTCATAACTCCAAGAGTTTAGGTGCTTTCAGTTATCTTTTTTTTGCTTTCAGTGCTTATGGATTCCCCCGCCACCAGCTTCCACATCCAAAAACCTAGCTACTTGCTATGTCATTTTTTAATTCTCGTATATTCACTGACTCCAAGAGCTGTGGCTTTTAATGAAAAAATAAAACATTCACAGTTTTACAAGACTTGGATTAAAAAAAACCAAAACAAAACAATGGAAGCAATAAGGGGATATGCAATCTTTTCCGACAAAGTTTGTTTCTTTTTTACTGCTCTTCAGGTAATCTGGTTTTAATCTAGTGATCAATTATTACGGGTTATTCGTACTGTAGCAGGGCCCAAAGACTGAGAACAGACCCCAGTTTTACTCAAGTTTCTCTACTTCCCTCATCACATCCTATCAGAGGATCCTGCAGTAACACACCAAACGATGTTACATACTTCTGTGTGAACCTCAGCACTCATTTAAGAAAGCAGTAAGAGCAGAGATTAATATTAACCTCACAGGAGGTTTGCCACTTCAGTTATGTGTTGAGTCTCAGGCTTCCTACGTGCTCTGAGAGCCAACGGGACAGTTTGGTCCTCCCATTTTAGGCTGGAATGTGCTGATCTCTTTCTATTGCCTGCAAATTCAGTCAGCTAATAAACTTGGCACCTGGGTTTAAGCTGGCTGAAGGTGGGTGAGGTGAATCCTCCAGTGAGTTCGCCAAGAGGATGCTCCCCTGCCCTGTCAGACTATCCTTGCCCCATGTCTGGCAGCGGCTGTACCTTCTTCAGCTGCGCTGTGGACTATCTGCAGACCTGGTGAGATACAGCCAAGGTTGGCTCTCCCCTTTTGTTTTCCTCTTTCTTCCCATCCTAGAGGGACTTTTCAGGCTGGCCAGATCTCAGCTGCCCAGATCTCCTATAATGTGCTTGGCTGATGTACTCTATATGTACTCTCTAACGTATTTTGATTCAGAGTATCCTGTGAACACGTGTCCCCCAAGGTCAGGCAAGCCTTTTGCTTTGCTGTTTAATAAAAAAAAAACAAAACAAAAAACCATAATGTGCTTCAAACAATGTTTTTGCCAAACAAATACAATTCATCCCATTCTAGCTATAACCCTATTAAACAATGCATTTCTGGAGAGCAAGCATCACAGCTCAGACAGCAAAGACAGAATGATGAAAAGAAACAAAAACTTGACAGAGCAGATGGCTTGCACCCGGGAACCAAGTACCTTGGTAAATGATGCCTGCTCTTTTCCTCTGAACACTTGTGGCTGTGAACACTCTGGGGACAAGGACCATTTCTGGATCAGAGCCACCCTCACCCACACCATAATCAGCTATCAGCCAGAACAACAAAAATGCCTAAAGGAGTAACAAAAAACAAGCCATCACATTTTCTTATCTTGCAAGCCTTTGAAACTTGGGTATTAGCAATGGAGTCCCAGCCAGAATATAACTGTATGCTATATCATCAATTCCACTGATTAATGTATTTTTCAGCTGTTGCCTTCATCATCCTTGAGCACACACTATTCGAGGATCCGAGGCACTGATCAGGAGCAGCGTTCCTGCCGATCAGCTGAACTGAAGCGCTTGCAGGTGCAATGTAAGTGCAAGCGCATTTTCGGATGAATACTTTACAATGATCAACAATTTAAACACCAGACTGAACAAAGCAGGAGTAGATCCTCATCAGTGTAAGTGTCTTTATTCTACAAATTTCTCTGGAATTATACCGATGTACCAATCGGTTGAAAATGTGACCCAAAGCATCAAAGCAGAGATACTATGTAAATGTTGATTTATCTCTGCTTTGAGTCTAGAGTTTATTCAGAGGGCTTTTACTCCTTTGTTGTGAACTGCATAGCAGTTATTTGATTGTTGTTTCTTTAATTTACAAATCTCTCTTTCTCTTTACATAACTTAAAAAATAAAACCCACGTCTCCCTTGAAAGCGTACCTTGCTTCAGCGTGGTTATCCCTTGTGTGCTTTACTGCCAGGATTTTATAAAAGGGCTTTAACTTTTCATTCACCAGGAGCATAACTCAAGTTTTAATAACACACCTTATGCATGACAAAAATTTGCTTCTGGCGATCATGGTTTCGACCACAAAACCACAACTGGGAGTAACTCCTGGTTAACTCTTTCAAGCCCACGCATTGCAGAGTTAGACATAAGTTCAATTTAGAAGACTATGGAAATTATCAGTTAGAATATTTTATAATAGGCAAAACATCTCATTCTCTCATGCCACGCTAGTCTCTTCCCAGTCCCTTCTGTGAAATTAAAGTGGCAAAGGGAGAGATGAGATTATTCTCCCTGTCATTTTGGGTGACAGCATCAGTCCATGGGGATATCACAGCTCCCTTAAAACCAGCTACATCTGGGCACACGTTCACAGCTCAGATCCATCCTCCCTGCGCTCAGCTTGTTGTGGGGGTTGTATAAAGAACAACGGCTGTGCAAGACACACAGACACGCACTGCTGCCCTTATCAGATCCTCCAAGTACTGCTCCTGAGAGCCCTTTCCTTCCACTGATGTCTACAAAGCTACACCCTGTACGACTTTGGCCTGGGTGATTAACCAGAGGTTAACAGCTACTGCAACAGCCCCATTGCTCAGATGCTGGGCTTTAGCAGCTCTTCACAAGGTTCCTCCTCCCCGGTGACACCTTTTCCCCTCACAGTAAACCCAAAAGCTGTCTGAACTTTTCGGCTATGCCTTTGGTACCACGAAGTTCCCAGCTCCCTTATCTCCTATCACTGGTCCCCGTCAGCCCCTGGGGAGCTTTCGGGTGAGGTACTCCAGGCCCATTGTGCTCCTAAACGGTTTCTCCAGGCGAGCTGGCAGTGCCTGCCCCTGCCCCTCTGACAAGGCATCAGCAGGCTGGAGTTGTGACCCCCGCTGTCCACACTCCCCAAGAGAATTTTTCTCCCCTCAGCTGTGGGCTAGTGAACTAAAGTGAAATTTTCCCAAGATCTCCAAACGTGTCCTCAGTTTCAATCTGTAGGAAAACGTTGCACAGAGCCTTTTACCTCCGGAGGTGACCAAACCCAGCCCCATACTGAGATCTGTCCTAAAGACAGAGCAGGCAGCAGCCTCTGCATTTTTATCGGCGTTTGGAGTTGAGATCTGAATCACAAAAGGGATGCTGCTCCCATCAATTCCCCCTTTCTCATGTGAAAGGCACAGGGGTTAACAGCCCGTTAGTAAGAGAAGAGTCAAGCAACCATGTAATTCATCAGGTAACGTAATGCCCCAGTCCGTAATTAGTAATACATCAATCTAATTCTGCAATGCACTGTGTACACAGGCAGAAAAAAAAAATGCTCTGTAGCATTCGGAGAGTAAACCACATGGCCTGACTCTTAAATTTAAAAAGCATCAAGTATAAATTACCCAAGAGTTCAGAAAGGGAAAATTTAAGTCACTGATTCTTAATCGATCCAAGCATGCAGATCCCGGTATTTACATAAAATAATAATTAGTGCTGCACCTTTTCAGCGTTCTTAATTATTAAGAGATTAGCTGTCACAACACCTCTGTCAGGCTTGTAAACACATACAGGTATGTGGTTTTCTTTCAAAATACACCTTCTGAAGCACCATATCTGTACACAGATGTATATATGGACATATATTTCTTGATATATTTTATTATACGTAATTATTTCATATAGGGCTATATACCTAGATAGCTTTTTAACACTGGATTGACAGCAGCATTCACAACCATTGTTCAATATTCCTCCAGCCTTTACTGCACCATGTCATACCAATATGACATTTCTTTACTTCCATTCCAGAGGTGCGAAGCATGGTATGCTGTGCAAATCCATACCATCAGAATCCAAAGTCCAAAATATTTTTGAGGACTTGAGATTAGAAGCGAGAGTTATACAGGATCAACAAAACATTAAGTGCTTTTTCTTGTTAAAAAAAAAAAAGAATATAATCAATCATAATTACTTGATAGAATCACAATGTGAATCCATTTACTTTAAAAAAAACCCACACCACACAACAACCCCTGTCCCTAAAAAACTAGAAACTCATCCAAAATTGGTAAATACTTTGAAAGGTATTTTCTAAGGGGAAAAAAAAAAACAAACCACACCACAGAATCACTGTAGCCTATATTAGATTTTGGTGGATAGAGGCAGAACAGACTTGCCTCTAGACAGAAACCCTATGTGTCAAATTTTAGTCGGGGGGCTGGGGGGGGGAGGGCAAAAAAAACGATCCTGATTTTAAACAACTCAAAAAATAAGAAGTGATTCCTCCTAAGAGCAGCAACAGGTTAGTGAGGAACAGAAAGTCTGAAAAACACTCCCATCCCACTCGTTTCACTTCCACTTGCTAACAGCTGGACAGGCGGAATAACCCAAGGAGTCTAATTCGTTCGGACCCAAAGCACTCAAACAAGCCTCAGAAGAAACACTCAGCCTTTTCAGAGAGGAGTGGGTAAATAGGAAAAAAACCTCTACTTACTCAAGTTCATTAGACATATTTCCCCACGGTTCCAAATCTTTGCAGACAGTAAATTCTGATGACTTCTCTCTTCTAGTACCTGCTAAAGACAGACATTGCCTGTGAAGTGTTTGATTTATGTTGAGGTTTTGCGTACAGGTATTTTGCTGACAGGTCGGTGTGCCGGGCGGCGGGGATTGGCTGCCGGCACAGGTGCCGTGGGACAGGTACACCCAGACAGGTGCAGCCCGTAACCCTCTGCCTGCCGGCCCAGGAGGATGGAGCAGAGGGAGGGAGGCTGGGTGGGGAGGGAAAAGCCCTTGGGGGAAAAAAGCTAGGATAAAGGAGTGGAATCAGTTATTCATCTCTGTGATAATTAGTTTCAGTTTGGTGGATGTGTTCCATATACTGCGATGCCAAATAGCTGTCATTTTTATGAATCTGGGGGTTGATTTGTCCTTTGCTGTTTCTTTATATATAAATATACAGACAAAAATACATACATATATATAAAGGAATAAATTAGGGAAGAAGAAAAGCCTCTTCGTTTCCTCTCATTCCTACATGGTAATTGTACCGACAGGCTAACCCTTTCTTTCCTTTTCTCACCTTTTCTTAGCTGCTCACTCCAGAAAGTCTCCGTAGGTGGGGTTTCCCCCCCGCACCTTAAAAAAGTAACTTTAATCCCCCTAACTTTAGATGCCAAGACATGCAGCAAATACACCAGTTCAGGGAATCTTTGTATTACACTGGGTAAGGAAAACAGGTCTGCAGGATAACCTTTTTCCGTACCGTTCATGCACGCTGTCCTGCCTTCTGCAGCGCAGACAAGAGCGTTACCCCAGCACGCACGGGATGGCAGCGGGAAGTCCAGACTCACGCCGTTTGGGAACTGGCTGCGGGAATACCACCCAGGCAATAGCTCTGTAGCAACTCACCTGTAAACGGGGAAAAGATTTATGCAATAGAACAAAACTCATCATGGATTCAAGCACTCCTGTTGGATGGTTTCTGTCATCCGTGTTGCAATGAGGAGGCAAAGGATGGGCTCAGCGGGTGACTCATGTTGACTGGATTTGGAAGGCAGGAGAGGATTTTACGAGACAAGTTGGTACAAGCCTTAAAACAAAGAGAAGAAGAAAGGCTTTCACCACTTGTTCTCGCCCCCCATCACTGTCTCACTCACCGAATCTGTCCCACTCAGCGCCCTGCACCAGCAGGTGAATACAGGAAAGCTTGTAAGTCTTCCTTCACATAACAGTAAGTTCAGCTCTCCCAACTTGGTGGCAAGTGGCCTTCCCAGCCCACTCAGGCAGGCATAAGGCATGTCTACACAGGCAGATGTGAAGACAGAGCATATTAATTTGGGTACAACACCCTTCAAACACATCTCTATGGCTTCTGGCTCAGAGCATGGCCGGCTTGGAGCGCAAGAAGAATGACCGCAGTGTATCTGCACTGGCTGATAAGGACGTGCTGGGCTGAGCTTTGCCTGACCCAGCCAGCAATTATCGCCCTCCACTCTGCTGTGCAAACTCCTACCTGCCAGGGATCTAGGGACTGGACAAAGTCTGTTTTCTGGGAATGAAAACCAAAGGTCTGGAGCAATGCAAACTCCATTGGGGACCACTGGAGAGCACCAGCTGCCAAGACCTTGTTCAGCAGAGGACAGCAATACCCAAAAGTCAGCTGAATGAGGGCTGATGATCAGAATCAATGCCATAGCAGAGACCATGCAGTGGTGAGAGTACAAAAAAAGATGAGGAAAGAACACGTATGTCCTATCCAGCCAAGGAAAGCACAAATCTTATGCAGTAGTGGCATTAGTTAATATTCTGATTATATCTCTAAATTAAGGAAACCTTGCCCAGTTCATGATGACCAGAGTTGTAGTCCTGCGTACTTGTCCTTTACCCAGATCCAGTCAGGGAATATTTCACTGACTCTGGGTAGTGCAAAGAGCTGCAACATTCCCTTAGGGGATTTCCAAGTTTCTTCTAACCTTTCAGTGAGACTTACCAGATTCCAGCAACAAAAGTGAAGGAGCAGAAAACATTAGCTGAGCCAGACCATGCAGGGGAATGGCAGGGCACGGGATTCTGACCTCTGTGGGAAAAACCCTGTGTCAAAGAAAAGAGAGGGAGAAATGTGTCTGGCAAAGCTGAGCAGTGACAGGCTTTGCCTTAAAGGTTCCCTGTGGGCCTCAGTGCCACCATGGCCAGGCCAAATCCACCTCTGGATGGAAATGTTCAGGTTTTCAGACTTGGCCTTTTGCAGAACAGCAGGGATGACACTCTGTGATAGGGGACAGGAGAAAAAAGAAGCCACCAGACCCTTCTGCCTGCCAGGAGCTAAGCTCTGTAACCAGCATGCTGCTGACAAAAACTTGTTTCCACCTTTGGGGGTTTAAGCCCACCCCTGCTGCACTTGCAGCTCATGTGCCCCAGCTCGGGTGGAAGTGGGGACAGCCAGGGCCGGGCCAGGCTTACCAGGCTCTTGATGCTGCCTGCCAGTCACTGGCAAGGGTACATGCCCTGTCCTGCTTCAGTGTGTCTGGAGCCTGCCTGAGAATCCACGAGGTCCCTTGGGAAGCTGGGAAGGACTGGCAGAAAGGACAGAAACACAGATTCTCCTTTGAACAAATTCACTGAGACTCCAAAAGGGCAGCTGTGACTGTCTCTCAGTTTTACTAATTCTGTTTTTAACGATTAAGTTTCTTCTTAGCTTTGCTGCCACTGATCCAGGACCTTGTCCTTTTCCTGCGAGGATCTTACTGCAATGGTGGCCTGAGAGACTGTCAGCTAGGAAGATGCGTGCTCATTCTCGCATATAGTCTTATTTCTTATGCAATTAGCTATGCGCCTACCCGCAGCACTGAGGCACTCTCCCAGCCTCCAGGAATTATGGCGCCTCGGTAAAATCACTCACAGCAGAAACCAGCCCCTTTGCGTCAGTACTGCGGGGCCTGTACACATGTCTGTCTTCTCTATGGTAACACCAGCTTGAGTTTGCTCTCTCAGACACATTTTCAAGGCCAGCTGAAAATGTTACCGACTCCCTATCGCCCACGTTCCCACAGACAGGACCCTCACAGCCTCCCCCGAGTTAGATTTACGCTATCGCCAGTGAAGGAGGATCGGGACGACGCCAGCACGCACACACCAGCCTAGGTGTGATGTGTCCTGGTGGGAAGCAGGGACAGCCAGCACTGCCTGGGCACCGTGCTGCCTCCAACACCCACCAGCTCCTGCCAGACGGGACCACCCTTGCCCTGCCTCTTCCATTCTCTTGGGCACCTTGTCTTTTTTGTGATAATGTATGTTTTATGGCGCCTGAGAGGCCTCCAGGCCCGGACGCCTAGACAATCCCTTTGACTATGATTTCAGTATTTTTAATTATTATTTTCTCTCTTTTTTTTTTTTTTTCATTTATACTCCACCCTCCAAGAGTATCTGCTGAGAGGGTGGGTTAAAAGAAAGAGACCAAGAGATACATTCTCTATGCACAAAACCCTCCCACTTCCCTTCCACTCCCCTGTTAAATATACCTTGGAACAAAAGCCCTTTATGATGCTCTAAAAATAAAGCATGCAGCAGTCAAGACAAACTGCAAAGTTTAAAAGAGAGGGCCAAATTTTGCTCACAGCTACACCCTCTCTAAGGCAACAGGGTTGCACTTGTGTTTGGATTGTTAAGCCCTCTTTAAACATCCAGGGGCAGACTGTGATTAGCTGCATTTCGTTAGCAAGAGATCAGCAGCTCCATGATTGAGGACAACATCACTCATCGGGTCTCCAGCCCTCAGATGCCGCTGCCGCGTCAGGAGCCGGCTGGGTCTGCCTCTGGAGCTGCCCAAGGTGCGGCGTAGCCCTGTGACCATACCACCCTGATGTTCCTATTTTTCCCTCCACCACCGATTTGTGGTATGACCTCGGATAAGTCGTTTCACACTCCCTGTTCCCCGTCTGGCTTCTTTTCTGTATAACTTGTAAGAAACTTCAAAGCAAGGGCTTTTATCCCTTTAGGATACATGGCTTTTCCCACTGACAGCTGTCAAACATCCTTTCCAGTTGTCCTGTGATGTGCCAGGAATTTCAGCTGTCTTTGACCAAAGGTTATTAAAACACTTCAACAATTAATACGCAGTAAGAGGAAGCAGCCCGAAGCAGGTTAAAGTGAGCTGTTCTCCAAAGGGAGATGTGGCTGCTTCAGGTGCTTTTCCAGCAAAAAATATAGCTTGTACCATGTAAGTTTGTAGAAACCTTTGATATCCAGACCAGACACTCTTTCCCAGTAAGACTTCCTCTGCCTCCCAGAGCCTTTTCCCTGGGAAGGCAGAACAAAAAGCTGAACGGGAACTTCCTTGGGCTGCAAGTCTTAGCCTGGCAGGACTGCCCTTTCGCTCTGTTTGTACAACACATAGCACAACAGAGGCTACAGAAGTCACTCTATAGCACTATTGTCGTAGTAATAATGAGGAAAAGGAAAAAAAATAATTTGGCCTTCTGAAGCGAGGGAGAGAGACAAACCCCTCACTGACCCTTTCCCAGCAGTTGTTTTCCAGTTAGGTGAATACCTCTATCTGCAGGGTATCTGGGAAGCCGGCTGGCTCTGCTGGATCCTAGTACCACTAAACAACGTGACCCGATGCTTAAATGTCTTTTTAATAAGTCAGGCCAGTTTGTTATTATCTGTTGTAGCCCACGGGGCTATAGGAAAATTCCTGTTGTCTTTATCTAGTTCTACCAGTTTTTACACAGTAACAAGTTTGGGTTGCAAACAACTGACCCAACTAACAGTCTTCGGGGCAGCCACTTCCACTTTAAATAAACAAACACGACCCACCATCTCAGCCTGCTTCTCTTTGTGGAAGAAGCTTCACTTTTTCTCTGCATGCTCTGACCTGAGCTTGTCCCGTGCTCTCGCTCTGGAGCTGACTTTCAGCACACGCATTTAGTTGACACCTGTCAATCCAAACCCAGCCAGAAGAAACCCACAGCAGGGAATGGGCATGCCAGTTTAGTCTATAGAGGGAGGGAGTTGGTTAGAGATGTCGCAAGGATGTTCTCCATTTCAGCCAAATTTGCTGCCCAGGCCTAGGCTTCCTGTGATACTCAGCTACAAATATGTACAGGGAAGGAGTCAGGGGAAGGTTTCACAGAGGAAAACTGGCTCCTCTTTAAAAGGGATTTCAGACTGGCTCCAAGTAAACTTTGTCTTCTAACCCCAGCACCCAACAGTGGGCACATGCTGCAGCTCTTCAGCCGTACCTAACTCACGGGACTTCTCTCCCATCAACTGTCTCACTCATGCAACTCGAAACACAAAAGCACATTTCCTCTTACAAAAAACCAAGGAGCTGAATTCCCCCTCCAGTGATTACCACACCAGGAGCAGAAGGTGCTGTCAATGACGCCAGCAGTGCAAGGAAGGGCTCAGGGCTGGGCCCACAGTTACCACAGTGCTGTGATTCCTCACTAAGAGAAACTTATTTTTAAACATGAAAACAATTTTCAAAATGGACCAGATGCAAAACATCAGGTATTGCTCCCAACCATCTCCCCCACTGCTGCAGCCTGATCAAAGCTGCCTCTCTTCAGGAAGTTATCTGATGTCAGCCAGTGACGCTATAGCAGAGATGAGTTTGGTCTCAGATACCTCAGTTGACTCCATTCATCATTAATCAGCCCTTCATGAGCAGAGATATGGAAATGTCACTGGCGGAGGTGTCCCAAGCTGCTCAGAATAAATTACCCTTATCAGGCAGTGGGTTAGATCCCAGCAGCAGAGATTGGGCTCAGATTCAGACTCCAGCTGAAGCATGAAGTGTGTTTGGATCCCGGTGTCTGCTTGGTTCACGCAGTTGCAGAGATGCCAGTTCCAACTGGAATCTAAACACAGCACAGAAATGGGATTTCATTCAGTAAATCCTAAGTAGCAAATAAAAAAGGAAATATTATGAATGAATATCAGTCCATCCTGGCGGACTATAATGAACCTGCTCAAGGAGCCCTGAAAGACATCTTTACATGACAACTTAGTTTCTGTAGCTAATTAGAAAAGCTCAGGCCAGAGATACTTATCTGTGTGCAACATCTGGAACTCATAACGTCTCAGGTTTGCCAGCTTTCATGGTTTCATCACAAATCTGCTGATACTTGCTGCTGTTATTAGTTTATTTAGTTGCCTTTTTAAAGCCTGACTTCCTGTAATCACATGATCATGTGAAAGTTTTCTCTACATAAAAATCTCTGTCCTTCATGATTGTTGCAAAACGCCTCAAAACACAATCCCTATAGGCTCAGGAATGAAGAGACAGAAATGAAAATAACTCCCTCACACACCCCACAAAGTTAAGCAATTTTAAAGCCAATCCTACACCTACCAGGGACCTGGCTTGTGGTTTCTAAGCCAGCCCTGTGTTTGGCAGGACCGTGGCTCATGACATACTAGCACTAAGGCTGGTCAGTATTGGAATCAAAGCATTCTGCAAATTTTAATTATTTCTCACTTCTGTTCTACACCTGTCATTACTCATCTGAATCAGTCATGGGATACTGGTACAGGGGATGTTTTGGGATGGCTAGAACTGGCACACAGCAGCAGCCGTCCTGCCCTTCTCTGTCTCAGCACTTTAGCAGGAGCTGACTTTCCCACAATACCTTGAGAAGACAGCTGTTGGACCTGATTATTTATAGAGAAGAGGAAGAAGAAGTTGGCTCCGCAATCTTGATTTGACTCTAAAATTGTCCCTGGAGTTGGGATTCTGTGCTTAGATCCCAGGCCTGGTTTGGAGACACCTTCCGCTCCCGAAGCATTCAAATGAAAAGGCAAACACACAGGGAGGGGAGAAAAAGCGAGGCTGGGCAGGGGCTTGGTACATCAACTGTGGGAACTGAATCTCATTTCCACTAAGAAAACTGGAAACCCCTGCCAAAGGCCCTGCCTAAGTCACCGAGTTATCGTCTCCCTGGCTGATACTGCGCAGGTAATACAGCACAAACTTCTGAACCACCTCATGTGGGAGAACACGGTGCTTGGAGCTCTAGTTCTCAGCTCTTTACAGGCAGGGAGGGATTTCCCTTTGAAAACCTCCTGCAAACAGGCCCAGTGTTGGCCCTGCTCCCTCCCCAGGGGCTCCAGCTTTGTCATGCTAACATGCAGCCATCAAAGGAAAAAGAAAAAGAGAGCCCCCTTCACAAAATATGTGGAGCCCACGGTGTGCGGGGATGCTGCAGCAAAACCCAAGCAAAGCTGGCAGTGCTGAAGCCTTCTGTAAAAATTACAGTTCTGGACTGGAGAAAGGGGAAACTTGAACTTTTGGACTTTTATCTTCCAGTGCAGGCACAGCTCAAGGGAGCTGCTGCAGTATGTCACCTTCGTCTGACAGCGTGAAGGAGTCGGTGGCTCTCTGGCTCCCCTTTGGTGCTGCACACCACTGCTGTGACCAGCACTCTGCCAGCATAGAGTAACAGTAGGGAAAGCTTTATCAGGGGATCATGGGACCCTCCGAGTCCCTCCAGCACCCCCCTCAGCTGCATAGTCCTCCTCCATCCACACTGCAGCTGCATCCACCCCTGGATGAAGCTGTGATCTGGTGAGGATACAGGTAATCACAGCCAGGTATCAGGGCTTCACCTGCCAGAGCCCACACACAGCAGCCCATCTCCTGCTGACTCCTCTGTCAAAGAGACCAAAAGCTGCAAGGAACCAGGGCTCTGCTCTTATCTCTCCCTATCAGAGCTCCAGTACACAAGCAGGCACATGGCAGCTTGGAGGAGCCCTGAAACTCCACCGGCATGTCTCTCCCAAACATCTTCCCCGTGGCTCTGAAGTCTAGGAGAGAAAGAAAACCAGATACCCATCTACTCCACCTCCAGTAGTGGGCAAGCTCTCTTTGCTTCCTAGCTGGCACCTGTCTATCATATTCGATACCAAATAGAGGCCCACTTAATTCTGACTCACTCTACCTGCTCATATTGCTTACTTTTCCTGGCCAGGCCATAATCCAACATCTACAGTGAAAAATCTTGCCATCTTAAATGAAACCTAAATTCAAATCATATCAGTGCATCGCCTTCTCAGATAACAAATCTAACCAAACCTTGTAAGAACTTATTAGATCCTTTCTAGATTGCCCAGCATCTAGGTCAAGTGTATAAATCCGTGAGCCTTCCTGCACAGCAAATCCAGTAGATAAGTTTGCTTTTCCATGAGCCTCTGTAGGGGTGGAACTCCCTTCTCAGGGCAGGTTGTTTTTGGGGGATTAACAGAAAGTTCACCACAAGGTACCAGTTGTCCCATGGAGTGGAAAAATATCGGGTAGTTTTGCAACATTTAAAGAGATGCACCAAGAACGTCTTGGATGGCAGTTAGCACATAAGGGCTGCTGGCCCTTAGGGGCTTGGGGATTTTCCTTACTCATAGAAAATGCCTCCTGCAAGCAGCACATACCTATTACAAAACAAACTGTTGCTTTAGCTCTGTTCAATCAATCAATCAATCTTCTTTTACTTCAACATCTGAGAATCAGCCTCCCTTCTAAGCTGACAGTTTCATATTTTCCCCAAAAACATTGTATGGCACCCAAATATCAGGCACTGATGGCTTGAGAATGGCAAACTGAATTTACCTGCAAACCTCTGATGCCGAGTCTGAGCAGCAACAGCACTCGTCATTGATATTCAGGGAGGATCTGTTGCCATAGCTTGTCCCTAAGGCACTGAAATGGAAAGCAGGAGACAAAAGCCCTGCTCGCTGCACATCAGTGTGCCTGAGCTTTGCCTCTCACAACCTTTGTGCCTGTTCCAGTTGGAGGCCTGTTTGGGCAGTCCCGCACTAAGCACTTGGACAGATGCCACCCCTGGGGCTCTCATGGGATTTGCAGCCATGACCGTACTGCAAGTAATTTTATGCAAGTCTTAGAAAAATTTGCCTACCCCGAGTGTCTAGTCACCCACGCAAACCACTAGTGGAGATGTGACTTATAGCAATGCATTTTTACCCCAGTTTGAAACAAGATCAAACAAATTATACTGCACCAGCATAAACCATGTCTCTACTGGAGCCGGAATTGGTACTTGTGGCCAAAACCCAAGTACTGATGAGTCCTAAAAAGGTACAAAAAGGAAGCTACAATTTCATCTGAACCTAAAGGATTTATAACCTTGACAGTGAGACCTTTTCCTGTGAGCTCCTACAGTAGCTTTAGGATTAATCACTGCCAGTGAAATCAGTGCCTGCTGCTCTGATTTTCAGCATAGAATGAAATCATTTTAGGATGAGCTAGAAAGATCTAATCTGAGTCAGACCCGGGAGCAGCCAGATTCAGAGCTCAGCGGAAAAGTAAAGCTAAAGACTGGGTTCAGCTGAAAGATGCCAGATGGTCAGAGAAAGCCTTGTTAAAAGCATTTAAACGTATTTTATCCATTCTTGAATAAAAGGTCAGACCAACAAGACGTGAGGCTTCTGCCTGGCCTACCCGCCTCTCCATTTGGGTTCTTGCACTTGAAGGTGCTCAGCAGGTAGGCAGGGATAGGCTTACTCCTTGTCTTAGGTCTGCACTGCCTTTGCATTCCAGCTGATGGGATTGATTGCATTAGCCTACTTTTTCACCTCAACCACGCTTTGGAAGGAGCGGGAGGACCAGAGATGGGGAAGACAACACAACCTAAGGAGCTCTCCTCACACCCAGCTACTTAATCCCACTATATGAGATGATATTTGGGGAAGCCCAGCCAGCTGTCTGGAGCCAGCGTTGAACCTGAGTGTAGACAAGTGCCAAATAGGGCAGTGCAGGGCCGTTGTGAGCTTTCCCAAGGGAGATTTTGGATTGTGGATTGTTCTTTTCTTCCACACAAGATAAAACTGCCCTTTGCAGAGTCTTGTGGTGCAAGCTGGCATTGTGTGGCAGCATGCAGGCAAGGGTATTTGGAGACTCTCCCCCTTGGCCTGAGCATTTGGCTGACATTTCTACAGAGCCCATCCCTGCAGTATCAGATCATTTCTCCCTGTGATCTCCGGTGTCCTGAAGACCCCAGGCAGCTCCCCTGGCTAACAGGAACCCAGATCGAATTCTGGCCATTTGCTGCCTGAGGTCAGGCTGTAAAATGAACAATCCAAAATTGCCCCGAAAGGCAGATGTACTAATTAGAGAAACGTTGGGTGGCAGTTCTGAGTACGATGCTTTTAATAACTGCAGGGATGTTGAGAAGCAAATAAATTATATGATGAAAGTCTACCAGGCTGCAGAACCCAGATATGTAATAAGCAAGGCTGGCACCAAGACTGAAATTTTGCCCCCTGGGCTTGGCATTTTGTCTGATTGCCTTTCCAGATGAGAAGGTATCTGGAGCTTCCGGTCCTGCCGACTACTTGGCAGAAAGGCATTTCTCAACAACAACCTGGGGAATCATCCTGGGAAGGCTGGAATTAGAGAGCAAACATTCACTGGCACTCAGGGAAGTACAGCCAGGTTTCCACCAGGAAAGAGTGACCAAGGTTTCCCTCCTGACTTTTGGACTTAAAGCGGACATAAACCATATGGAAACTTTAAACATGCTTACTATTGTAAAAAGCTAGCTGGTTAAGGCCTTCAGTTCTTCTCTTTGCTAGTGCACAGATAAAGAGGCTCTGGCAGCTCCAGGGGTCTGGATTGCTCCCTGTCTGCCTGTGGCCTCCGATCTTATCACGTGCCCCACACTCTAATGGTTTATCTTCCCAGCGCTCTTGTGAAGCCAGGAAAACCTCTCCTCTCTTCACGCCATGAGGTATGCCTTTACCTTGCAACACAGCACAGTGCAGAGTCTCCATGAAAACGGAGACACAAATTGTTCGCATCTGCACAGTACAGCCTGCACACCTGGGCTTGCCAGCCTAAAGCCACACACAGTGGGTCACACGAATGAGGCTCTCCTGTTTCCAACCTAAGCCTGTTCTCCCAGCCACGGAGACCCTTGCAGGGCCAATACACCCGAAAAGCCCAGCACAGGGTCATACAAGGAATCCCTGCAGAGCCAGGGCTCCACACACTTGATTGTGTGGCAGTGGGGATGGGAGGGACACCCACCTTGCTGCTTTTGACGGCCCATGGCATGCAGCAAAGCTCCTTGAGTCGCTTCCCTCCCTCCAGCTCAGTGTGTTACGCCCCCCATGCCTCCTTCCATCACTCTGTGACCTCTTTGTGCCCTACATCGGGGCTATCTGTGCCCACCTTCCAGTTGTGCCACCCTACAACAGCCTGGTCCACACTCCTCTCTTGGCTGGGATCTGCATGCACTCATTGCCTCACCCAGCACATACCGGGAGCACCCATGGCCTCCACTGACACCGGGCTCCTCTCCCATAACCCCACCTTTGTGGCTTGACCAACAGCTCTTATAAATCTTGCAAATGAGAGTTCCCAATTACAAGAGGCTTATGGCTCCCTGATAGTTTGCTTAGTCCCATAGGTCATCACAGCTTTCCCCCAGGGTGGCCCTTGCTTGAAAGCAAACTCCCACACACATATAGACCCTGCTTCAGATGCCTTGTCCAGCAGAGACTATTGTTCCCACTGATGAGGAGCAAGGCAGGCTGGAAATGTCTGCCCATCCCTAGCCCATAGCTGCCCGAGAAAGGAGGACACCAGTGTCTGTATCATGCCTGTAAGAGCTTTCATTCACTCACAGGCTGCTACATGTCCCAGACAAGCCACACACAGTTATTTTCAATGGCAATTAAAGACTAGCTCTTGTTTCAAGGGCTGGACAATGAAATTGCAGGAAGAGCTGTCCTGACCCAGCAACCATTATGTCAATGAATACGCTGGATTGAGAGATGCTGACGCTCATCTCAGCTCCAATTCACTTTTAATTCTCCTGGCCTGAAACCCTGCAGGAATAATATGGAGAGCTTGTAGCCATTGCATGGGGATTTGGGAGCAGCACCTGTTTTAGGAATAATCAGCCCAGCAGGAGGAAGGTTTCTCTCAGCTGGTCTCCGAGTATTTACATTTTTGACCCGTCTCAGTGTGATAATAGTGCACTTTGTCAATCTTGCACAAAACCTTGCCAGGCTCTGTGACTGGTTTGTCCTGACTCCTGCATGGCTCTATTATGATTTTTCAAAAGACCTCCCATAAGGGTTAAATGACCTCACATTAGTGCTAATTTGGGGCTAACTTTCCTATTCAGCACATAACAAAGCAATTGGTGTTTACCCAAGTCCCATAAAGTGACAGGGACCACACACAACCTAACCGCACTCAGTCTGGACACAGACAAAACTCCACCCCAGCCCTTTCACAAGTATGGCCGTTTTGTAAGAGAAAGAGAGGGAGGAAAAAATAAGAGAAACTGATGGAAAATCTTCACCCAGCCTGTGCCTGAAGCAGGACAGGCTGAATTAAGCACCCAACCAGCTCCACTGCTGTCCCCAACGAGACTCTGCAATGGGAAGAGACAGTGGCCATCCCTTCCGTTCCCCTACGTGGCCTAATTGCAACCTGCTGAGTCACAGACCCACAAAACACTTGGCTGCCTCATTCCTTAGCCGCTTTTCTTCTCCACAGGCTCCTTGTGAATTTAACTCATATTAATTTAATGCCAGTAAATCACCCTGCACAGCTAATTAATTAAATGTCTCATTGACCCTGCTTCTGGGAAAGGAAAGGTTCGGCGGAAAGAAAGCGGCGCGCAGGCTGACTGCACACCGACGGCTGCGTGACTATCGCCACAAAAGGAATTGCCAGTCTCGTCCCCATCCCATCCACCTCTCCATGATTAATGACAGTGCAAAGTAGGGCAGGCTGAAAATAACAACAAACCATGACTGATGTTCCCAAGCACAGAGCTAGACACAGATCTTCAGCTACAGCAAACTGGTGTCACGACTGGAGCTGAACAGCACATTTTACACCAGCTCGGCTTGCACTGCTGTGGTGCAACGAGACTCAGCAGCACTGGCCAAGAGTTTATTCAGTGCATCATTCCGCTTCATCAGAGGCCATATATTTGCCCCCTTCCTACTGCAATTAAATAAGGTAAAAAAAAAAAAAGAGAGAGAGAACGCAAACATGTTATTGGCCGAGTGAGTAAACATTTCAGGCTCTTTTGCAATCATTAATGATAGTACAAGGCGTGTGTGAACTTCCTGCACACTGCGCTGCAGTTCATTCTGAATTCACCAATGCAATTAGGGTGTCTTTTATGCAAGAGCTGAAATTCGCCTAGATTGATTTAACAAGTATAATTTCCTCTTTGGAACTGCTGGAAATTAATCATCACTTCTTCAAGCTCCATCTGGAATTCACTCCGTCAGCACAACACGCAGCTATAATGGTGGCATCTAAAGAGAACTGCATGCTGACTACACTGTTGTTGACTTTGTTCAAGTATTTCCTATACTTAGAATGGGAAATATCTCAAATATGCAGCAAAGTCAACTATCCCAGCACCCATTTTTTTCCTCTAGTGACAACCATCGACAGACAATAAACTCAATTCTCTTCTTGCTCATACTAGTTTCCATTGAGGCAACTGCACCAACTTAATTGGATTGACCCTAATTTGCAGCAAGTGAAAGTGACAGAAGAAACTGATGCAATAATTTTAAAGAGAAATGAAATAAATACACCTAACCAGTTACATCTCTAAGAAGGCGCATTTGCACATAAAAATGTCAATTTGTGCATGCAAATCAGGTAACTAGCCACCTAATTCCCTAGTTTCATGGCTACCTGCCCGATTTGGGTGTACAGCTGTAGGATTTGGAGAGCCGAGAGCAGTGAACGCCTCTGAGAATGTGCCAGTGACAGAATTATCTCCAAGAAATCTGTTCTTTCTTACTCATCTCAAACTCAGTGAAACTCTATAAATGGAGTCAGACAAAGAAAAACAAGGACAACTTCATAGCGTATGGGGACACCGCTTAAGTGACTAGCAGCTAAAAGAATAGAATGCTCTAGAAAGAAAACTGTTTTGTTTATTAAAACAATTAATACAGCTTAAAAGGAAGTAGGTGTGAATGAACTGCCCTTCTCAAAACTGAGGTGTGGCTGCTCCAGAGGTTTTCCCAGCATTTTGGTGCCTTTTGATGTAAACCACAGAAACTAAACTATATGAATTAAAATCAGAGCTCCTTAAAATTCACTAGTTCCAGGATTATTCTTGGGAGCTGACCCATCCCTAGAATACCCCACAGGTGTACAGTCACAAAGGAACTCACATGAAAGTTTGAGCAAGTCTTTGTTGACTTCTTCCACCCCAGTGTTGACCCATTTCTAGTCATCAGTAGTTTTCAACATTTTTTGGAGGAGAATCTCTATAAATTTTCCATTCTTCTCTATATAATCAGTTTAAACCAACTGACAATAAGCTTCCTTTTCTCAGTTACCATCTGCAGACCCACTAGAAGTCATGCAAATCCCCTAGGAGTCTGTGGTTAAAAAGAATTGATCTCCATCCCTTTATTGATTCTCCAGCACGTATCCTACCCTTTACTCAGCCTCTTGGGAAGAGCCAGGACTTACTCCAGCGTATTTTTTCTCTGGACAGTAACAGTTAGCTCTGCCACAGAAAGCTGGATATTGGAAGTACTCTACAGGGACCATCTAATTAAAGATTACAGCATCCCTGGGAGATATACCAACCCATTTGATTCTGTCTATCGATAACTGGGGAAAACAGACTCAAAGCTGAAGTGTCTTGCCCAAGAATGCAGCATGAGTGAGCAGCAGAGCCAAGATAACAACCACCACTACTGATTCCTGCCACACTGTTTTCAGATTCTGGTTGGGACTAGAGAAAAAAAACTCCTGAAATCCTCCTTCTGCTAAGTTTCTGCCTCTCTTTGGAGCAAGAACAGCTGGAAATCAAATGAAAATATCTCCTCTTAGAAGAGCTCCATCCAGTTTTGCAAATAAACAGATAAGCAGCCACCCAGTGGGGGAAAAAGATAATAACTAGCTGGGCTCTGGGATGCAGAAAGGTGTTTAAAAAAAGAAAAAAGTTTCAAGGATGGCAAGATGGATGTGTAGGAGATGGAATTACAGACAATCCTAATAAGGGAAAGGAGAGTTTGAACTTCCTGTGAAAAAGAAAAACCACAAAGAAACCTGGGAGATTCTCAGAGCAGTGGAGAAAGCAGTAGGGAGAGGCGGGGTAAAACTGCACGAAGTAGAAGTAGGAAACTGCCACAGAAAACTTTGAGCTTTAAAAGTCTTCTCTTTTATCTAGAGAGCTTTGGGGTAAGAATGGAGCAAGAGGGAGTAATAAGCATAGGTGCTAATTGCATGGAGCATCTCCATGGAGCTTTAGATTAAAGACTCCAGCACCTCGGGGGGTGAAGGAATCTGTTGATCTTGGAGACAGTATGTGGGGCAGGCAGCTGCACCCTTTGTTACTAACCTGCCTCCCTTCCCCATCTGATCATGTAAATGAGAGCTACAAATGAGTTTACAGCATGCAACATCTGAGTTGGGATCTCTGGAGAGACAGGGATGGATTTATTTACATGTTCTGAGTTATCTCTGCAAATGATCTAACAGGGGCCCCTTCACATCTGTAGAGTCCTGATGAAAGTAAAAACATCGTACCCAGGTATTTCTGTTTGTGCTTGTCGCACTGAAGACAAAAAGGCCAGATTCTCTGCCTGTTTTACACCCCTTTAGCACTAGCATTTGTTATAGTCTGCTCCTACGAAGTATGGCACGTCCTTGACAATGACTACGTGTTTTTCAGGGGAAGAACCAGGGCCAGAGTCAGTCTGATTTGCCAGCTCTGCTTCAGCTTGGCCTCAGATCTTCCCCAGATGCCAGCCCAGCATGGCTGATGATCCTGACTCCCCTAGCAAAGCTGCATGGCAGCAGTAACTTCTTAGAGAGGGATCTCCCTGCCATGGCAAAAGGCTGGGACGGTGGGAGAGTGAAGCTCAGGCCAGATCAGCGCTACTCCGGTGCTCCAAGCTATGGTGAAGCCCTCCTCATATCCCTACCACCAGGGCCTCGGGGAAAATGACTTTTCCACCTGTGATCTGAGTGTGGGGGAACCCGGTGCTTGGCAGCAAGGATCAGCCTAGGTAACTGTAATCCTATTTGGACCCAAGAGGACGGCAGGAAGGAGAACAGCAAGCCCTCTGCACACCTTGCCAATAGCAAAGAGGGAAACAATAAGAAGCAAAGCCTCAGGTGCTGGAGGAGCAGAAATACTTTTTCTCCACAGACACCTTGGCATAACAGCCCCCACTCTGTGCCTGCACTGCCATTCCCAGAGAGACCCAAGCAGAGCAAAAGCAGCCACAGCTCTCAGATGCGGTAGCTGTTGGGCTCTGTGGGTTGCCTGCCTGCCCTGAAATGTTTAAGTACCTTCTCTTGCTGCAGGATGATCATAGCTCAGGACTGCTGAATTCACCATTCTTCACATGCTTCCATGTAGCTGACATTATGTCTGCATTGCTGACAGATTTTGTTTTTGAAGAGTAGATGCTCATATAGTAACCAAGCAGTCCTCCTTCCTGACAGTAAAGCAAGCAAACTCAGTCAGTCCCTCACTACTACTACCAGAAGGGGAGCAGGGAAAAAAAGGAAAGGGGGGGAAGAAGAAAAAAAAAAAAAAGCATCTAATAAACCAACCCATGAATCAGCCTCTGGAGCTATTTGTAACAGATGTACTGGCAGGTGTGTAATTGCCTTCCTACCGTTATCAGCTGGAGCTCACGCAGGCCCCACAATCACCTGTAGCTCTGCAGCAGGGATCCCCAGGGAGCTGGCTTTCGCCTCCACCCCAGTGCACCGAGCACCTTCCTTTAATTAAGTGTTGAGCCTCTTCCCACCCCGGTGCTACCCTGCAGACTCAGCACTCTGTGCGAGAATGAAAGCAGTTATCGCTGAGGACCACGGCTTTGTCTCGGAGCCACTATGAGAGCTACGCAGCAGTTTCAGTCCCTGTCTCTATTAAATGTAGAAACTCAGGAGATAGATGCGAAGCAAATCTTTGGATTCCCGGATCTCTGGATCTCTTCCTTCTATATAGCATCCTGTTGCCTTCCCTTTCAAGTAGCTTACTCCAGAAAAATATTTACTACAGGATAGCTTGCACCCTTCCCTGCCACATCTGCTACAAAGAGTGTCAATGCTGGCTTAGAGGACATATCATGTCATGAAGAAGCAACCTGTGCTTTCCATTTTTACCAGAGTAGCCACTCTTGGGCATCTTTGTAGATAATTTTGCTTTCAATAGTATTCTTTTTTCAAAATAAAAAGATTTCATATTCTTTCATATAGCCTCAGAGCTTGCAAACCTCTCATTTTGAAAGAATCTGAGGGGAGGGGAAGGGAAGTTCTCATCCTTACTTCTTGGGAAAAAAAAAATCTAGAACCAAAGAACAAATAAAACTATTTGAGCCCCACAATTTCTGCAGACTTTTGAATGCACAAGGCTCATTTAAAGAGCAACAAAGATGGGTGGGGATACCATCAAATCTCCTTGGCCTGTGCTATGGAAAGATGATTCAGAGAGCTCTCAACAGGGCTGCCCTGCTGATGGAGGGCATTGCAAAAACTGCACTCTTTGCTAACAGAACCGTGGTGACGAGCAAAGCAAACAGCTCCTCCAGCCTGGCCTTGCTAAGGAGGAGGCTATTTGCCCCATAGCTGTGCCTCCCTTCCGTACCTGTGCGTCTCTTTTTGAAGTCCTGCTAACATCAAGGCCAGCCCTGAGCAGCGAGCTCCATCCTGTGAGATGCTGAGCACCCTCAGCCAGACCCTGTGGGAAAAAGCGGGCTCTGAGTGAAATTAAAGGGCAGCATATGGCAGGCTTCTAAAAGGGAATAGCTGTGTCCAGTGCATAGCAGAGCAAAGGAATTTGCAGCCGCAGGAAGGCGACTGAGACAAACAATGTTGACTGGATTTCAAACTTGAGGTGGAAAATGTTATGACTGCAAATAACACTGGCAGACATATAACCCAAGGGAAAAAAATAGGGGTAATGAAACCTCCTGCTTCAGGGCATGAGCTGGTGGCCTGTAGGGACAACGGAAGATTTTTTCCTCCCATTCACAGCATTGCTCAAGTAGCTGGGTGCATTCTGTAGGGGTTTCACCATCCATAGAAATATCAGGCATTGACTGTTGATGGTAAAAAATAGATACTGCACTGGACAAGCCACCGGCGTGATTTGGAAAGGACATCTAACAAATAAGCCAGGCAGCAATACTGCCGTGAAATAAAAGGGACATCGGATGAGAGTCCAGTCCTGGGGTCCTAACGAATCAATGGGGATGTTCTCCAAGGACCAGAGATAAACACATCAGACACAAAGAAAAAGAAAAATGAAGGCTAAACCAATGTGTTTTGACTCTGAGCTGGAGCAGACTACCCAATACTGTCATGCTGGCCAGCCAAATAACGTCTGTGGAACTGATTTTAAATTCCCACCTTTGGTGGATGAAGACAGGACAGCTGTATCTGTGGTTCTGTCTGGGCTCCTCTTCCTCCTGAATGAAGGCAGTCTGCTAATGCGGGGAGGGTATGAAGTTTGCTGGATGTCTCCAAAATGTGTTATCTCTAGTGGGCAGAAGTGTCTCCTCATTGTCAGTCTAAATCAACCCAGGGCCACTTTAAATTCACTGATTATTATGTCAGTATTGACCTTCCTCTGAAACAGTTCTCATTTTCCCAAAGTTCGCCTCTCGATACATCTACGGTGAGTGACCATGGCCTTTGCTGGGTCACAGTCTTGCAGGCTGGTTGACCTGGGACCCCCCTCTGAACCTCTCTCACTGTCAATCTGCCTTTCACTGACAGCTGATGACTGCACCTATAGACATCATTTCTGATGAAGCTTTCCCTGGCTTTGTGCAAGGGCACTTGTACTTCTTTAGCTCCCCTGGTAATACTCTCTTCCCCCCATGCATCCTAATATCACATTTAGCTTTCTTTTACTTCTGCCTAGTCCCCATAGCTCACAGATCTGCTGTGATCACTTAGCACACCCAGGTCCTTCCCCTCTTCTGTTATCTCCAAATTAAACATTCCCTGTTTATAGCTGATTAGTTATTAATCCCTGAATGCATGAATTTGCATTTTGTACTTTGAATGTCTTCTTTTTTCTACTGCTCTGGTCCTGAAGGTCACACTGCTCTTTCTGTAGAATACCCTGACCCTCCCCTGCTTTTGATGATAAAATCCGGATGAGACTCAGCAGATTTCATCAGTACACACTTTTTTGTTTGTTCTGAAAAAAATTTATAAGATTGAGCCCAAAAATTATTCTGGAAGAACTCCTCTGGTAACCTCCTTCCTGCCTAGTACTTCAGCTTTCAACATTTACCGATGGGGTAAGTCCTTCTGCCTCAGTTTTCCTGTCTGCTTCAAGTGAATTATCATCTCCAGATAGAATCTCATTTTTACGAGATCTCAGGCATTGCTACACACACACGCACATGTGCGTGCACATGCACGTGTGCTTGCTGAGGATATCTGCAAGGAATCCGTTTCTCAGCGAAAGAATGAGGGTCTTTGCAGTCCTGACACAGCACAAACCTGAGCTTCCAGGAAATCTTATTCTCAGACCTAAGCTGGCTCGGAGCCACTTCATAATATCACTCCCAGCACCCCCATAATAAGTAGCTTAAAAACCCAGACATCAGGACTCAGAGTCTAGCAAAGGGGCACAACAGCATCTTCTGCCCCGTGACACTTTCAGCAGCTCCAAAGGCACTCAGATACAAAGGAATTAGGTGGTTTATAGGACCAAAGCTTGGCAGATTTCCCTCCAGGGCCCCCAGCCGTTTGCTCTGTCGGTCATCATTCCTGTCAGGCTAGTTCGGAGTGTCTCTGCCTTTATTCTTAGTGGATTAAGGGGGTGGTTGAGCAGTTATTTTCTCCTGCTTTGTTGCTTGGAGATGGGGCTGCAGAGGGGAACGAATTACATCAGATAAATACATTAAACTGTCACTCTGAGAATTAACTGGAAACCCCAGTCCCTCCAGGAAAACAGTACAAATGGCAAGAGAAGAAAGTGCCACAGAAGACATCTCTACTGTCATTCACATGGATGGATCAACACGGACATAATTTTTCTTCCCAGTAATTAATTTCAGTGTATCATTAATTGTAATAACCATCAATTTCTAATGAATACGCTGGGCCTCATCAAAATCCTGGCACTTAGTTGTCACAATTAAAGTAACTGTAGTATTCCCCGATCAGCGGGCTCAGTCCTTCTACCTCCTCCCACTCAGATCAGAGTCCAAAGCACCTTATGGCCAGGAAGAAAGCCAGGTGATTGTAGCTTTACCCCAGAACTCAGGGTCTCTGCCGCAGATTTTCTATAGGACTTTGAGGAAAATTCTCTTTACCTCCATCTCATCCAGTGATAACATCAGTCCTCTGCTACACTCATTTATTTGGAGGTAAACTTGTTAAAAATGCAGGGATGATTCAGATATTTAGATAACAGGATCCACCACAAACTGTCTGCTGAGAAAAAAACACCTTAGGGAATCCTGCTAAAAATGTCTCCAAAAAAAGACCCAAGTCAGGTTCTAGGTGTTGAGGTATTTTAAGTCAGTACAACTTACTTGTCGTATCAGGACACAGTTACACTAGTTGAGAGCTTAATCCAGACTCACAGAGCGACAGCAACATGAGTGTTTGTCATTTCCTCTGCACAACTTCACCAGTCAGAAACAAAACAAGGGATTGCTACATGTGCCATTAACCTTGTACTTCTCACATTACAAGCACACTGTAATCAAATATAAAGAAACAAGTATTAATTACAGCATCAATATCTTACTATCCTGATCAAAATCCAAGAATTTTATCATTAAACACTCTTTCAAATGAGAAGCAAGAGAACTACATGAACATATTGATGACACACGCCATCATAGCTGTACTCTCTTTAGGACAAGGACTGACTGCCTTCTGTTCTGAGTTGGTCCGGCACTTAGCACAGGGGCCCTGGGATTGCAGACACTACACCACCACCAATTAAGTTTCCCACTAAAATACATGTACCTTATTATCAAGAGGTAATAGTTACCATTACTACAGCAAAATACTCAAAGGCAAGTCAGTAAATGTATCAATTAATTGTTTTCTTCCATTTCACGGCATCAACCATATTCCTTAAAATAACACATTCTGAGAATGGCATCAAGGCTGTAAGAGCCAAAACAGTTAAAAAGATCAATAATTTTCAGGTCAGATTTAAGGACATGATGTGACATTAAAGTACACTTCTCTACACAGTAGAAATCCTGACTTTGTGAAGCTGAGTGGAGAGCTACCAGTATCAAGATTTCCCAGTGTGTTTAGTCACGGCAAGATTTACAGCAAGAGGCATTATCCTTCGCCGCTCCTTCTGATGGCAGTGGAACCAGTATTTCACAGTGCGTCTAAGCAAGGCAAAGATTTGTAGTGAGAGGCGTTATCTTTTATAAACCAGCTGCTACAGCTGAAGAAACACAGATGCTTTTGGGCACTCAAACACGCATCTAGATGTGACTCAAAAGCAACAGATTTCAAGCTACGTTCAGGCCAAGAAAATTGTCTTTGAGTTTAACAAAATTATGCTGATCAATTCCACAAACTGAGAGAAAAAATGGTTGACATTTGTGCCAAGTTTTTGCTTGTTAGCACAAGTTCATGTGATGTTAATAAGGCTAATGGACTTCCAGGCTGAAACAACTTCATATTTGGTTGGGTCAGGGTATGGACAGATGAGGTTCACGATTGCTTGCGCCTGTCCATGTAAATATGGCCTGAGATGTGGGTAGTTATTTACTTAGTCATTTCCGTGCTCTGGCACAATTGCGACTTACAAATCATGTAAGTAGGTATAATGTTATCACCTAGCAATGTTTTTTTAATGAAATTTTTTGGCTCTGGACTATGACCCAACTAAATGGTTTAGAACAACAGGTGAATCTCAGGATCTGTCGCTGTTGTAACCTTCATCCTCCCCTACGAGTCTCCTCCCCTTTGTTTACTGCAATTCTTCCTTTGCACTTAGGTTGTAAGATCCTGCGAGCGGGGCCCTATCCAGCCTTTGTTCAGACTGCGATACATAAACAGCTATTTGCATTCAGTGGGAGACTTACCTGACCCAGGACTCACTCAGAGTGGTGGGATCAAGATTAAATATATTTACACACATGTAAATTTTTGCCATTTGCTGTGCAAAAATATCCTGTCTCTGAGATACCGGAGAATATGGTTCTGACTCAGAATTGATGCTATCTTTCCAGTCAAGATTAGAGTCTAAATTGTGCAATCCAGCTTAACTCACAGTATCAGTTGCTATGCAAAAGACAATGTTTCATACAGAGGTGTGGTCTTTTCAATGATTGCAACAAATACAGACCACAGCTGGCTTGTCATTCAGATCCAATACAACTGGTAAGGGCAGACAATTTTTCAGGTTTGATCCTAAAAGAAACTGATTATTCCTCATAAGATGTGGACTGACCTTAAATTATGGTGAAAGTAATGGGATCAAGAGCTTTTGAATGCCTGTGAAGAAACTGTCCCTAAAGACAAAAAACAGAAAAGGTGAAAGCACTTTAAAAAAAAAAAAAAGAAGAAAAAAAGCTTTTTTCCCACAGGAAACTTCCATCACTATTGTATTTTCCCTAAGGACATTTCTGTATCTGTCACTAAAAATTACTGCTGTCAGCGGTAATGCATCAGCACAAACTGGAGGGCTGGGCTTTGGTGGTCTGAAAAGGGATGTAAACCACAGTTGTTTTTAACCACCAACTCACCTTAGCTCCAGTGAACATATTTATTATGCAATAAATCCAATTTTATCTGGAGGAAAAATTATGTTGGAAAGAAAAATTGTATGTTGTTTTCACAAGTGCATGCCTGATGCCTAATCAAGGCTGAGAGAGACATTTCACTCATATAAGGCTGAGCAACTGCCAAAACAGAGGTAGGAGAAAGGTACGTGATAGGGAAACAACTGCAGATGAATGCCAAAACCCTTCAAATGCCTGAAACAGCAAAACTGTCTTCAATCAGAGCCCCGAAACAAACACCTTAACATTTCAGTGGCAAAAGAAACGAGCTTAAAAGAGATTTCCTTCATAATGTGAAATAACGCCGTAGAAAATTACACTACCAATAAAAAGCTAATGAAAAGGTGTACTGGGAACAGTTTTGCCCTACAGATAACTTGTCCCTACTGATCTTAATGAATTCACTTGCAATTTTGACATGCTTTTTTTATAGTGGTACTCAACGCCCTAGAAACCTTAGTGCTAGGTGCTGTTCAAAGAGATGGTCTTTGTCCCAGGGAACACGATGTAACTCTTAAACAGGCAATGATAGAGGCTGCTAATTATTCATTGTTTGAACAGGGAATAAAAAAGGTTTATATGGAACTAACGTATGGGTAAGTGTAAGCATCATTAGCAGTAATTATAGTAACTGCCTCTATGATCCTCCTCTGTTATATTTCAGGCAGACTTCGTTTCATAACTACAGGTTTGTCTGCTAAAAAATCCTCTTTCACAACAGACAGCCCATTGCAAGCCGATGGCTGCTTTCATGTATCCTGCCACTCTGGTCGAGCTGTCTTCCAGCATGGAGTGGTCTCCTTTGGGCTCAGGCTAGAGGAAAGCTGCAGCAGATTCATGCTGTGTTTCTCTTCTCAAAGATGTTTACCAAGGGCTTTGCATGGTGAGATTTAATGCCAGAAATGTGTGGGCTGTCAAATCATCCAAGGAAAGGGACAGTGGAAGGCCCTGACCCTCTACTTTTTATGCAGGCAAAATACCAACTTGCTTTAAACTAGCATTTGATAGGGGAGCAGAGCTGCGAGGAAGGGTGTCTTCTGCCCAAATGGCTGTTGCTGGGTAAGGGCAGAATTAAATAGGATGAAGAGGGCGTGGGCTGAAGATAGGGAATGGGATCTCTCGTGATGCAAGAAGCATCTTTGTGTAATGGCACAGCCCCAACTGGAGCTCACAGGCTGCGGCAGCGTCCACCCAGGCGGAGGTTCACCACCATCCCCCTGCCTCAGACAGAGAGAGGTTTCCTCTCCATGCCTAAAGAAAGCCAGAAGAACCATGGGTGAAATGGATTTAAATCCCTGTTGAGAAAATGCAATGGTAAAAGTACTCTGCTCAGCATGTGCTCATTGCCGAACCCACGCAGGCGCTCAGGGCGGGTCTGTTTGTCTCTTCAGGGCCACAGAAACCAACAAACAGCAGCGGGGAGAGGAGTTACCGCGGCCGTATCCTCATCACACCCACGCTCCCATGAGTGGCCTTCTTTACTCCTAATGAAGTGAGGATTAATTAGAGGAGGTCATGGGCTTCTACGGACGGCATTGTCAAGCACTGCTTATTGCTGTTTGTTGATTCAGCTAGGCATTTTGTAATCCCTCACGTTGTTTTGCAGTGACTACAGGAAACAGGTAAAAAGGACACTTAGCTTTCCCAAGTTCAAGGCACCTATGCAGACCCTTGAGAAATGATGGCTGATGCTGGACAGTACTGAGCAATAGCAAATATACAATCAGTACTCAAATAGTCCCATTCACCTCCAGAAGATAGCTAACCTGTAACACATGGAATGGGAAACAACAACAACAAAATTTTCTATTTTTGTTCAAAAAGGGGGGGAAAATTCAAAGGGAATTTGTCTTTGGCACTTAATTCTTTTAAACAAAGAGTTATTTTCCCTTAAAATTTTTTTACTAACACCCTGTTTACGTAATGGGGGAAATACTGCTCAGAGAGGGTGTGGTGACTTGCCCAAAAACAGAATGGGGGGGAAAACCCAATGGTTTTTGCTTTTCTCCTTGATCCATGCAGAATACAGTACACCCCAGAGCCTGACTTTTCTTTGCCCTTTGCCACGTCCAAGCTTTTGTACCCATAAAAATACAGTGTGTAATGATAATAGCCCTTAAGTAATGGTCAGCATCCACGCTGCCTTGCGGTGGCAATGCCTCAACATGTAAGGCATCAGCAAGCCAGCCCTTGCTGTTCCCATGCTTTCCATACAATTCTGCTTTGGGCTGGACAATAAACTAATACTGAAAAGGGTCTTCAAAAGTTTTCCCTGCAGAACCACTTGGCAAAGGACAAAGTTACTCTTCTGGGGTTGAAATAACTCTTATCTCCCCGGCCAACCCACCTGGATGTTAGCAGTCACTCTCCTGTCATGTAACTCAGCCTGGAAAGTATGAACAAACATTAGCAGGTTTAAACTGCCACATTTCTGTATTTGGGCTAAGCAGAGCTCAGGGCAGAGATCCAATGTTGTCTTTGTGTATACAAACCCACCATAAAAAATAATTAAAGCACTGAATCCTGATTTTTCCCCTGAGTTCCTTTCAAGAAAGGTAAGAACTTCACCCATGCACTGAATATTTGAGGCCCCTTTAAAAACTCCCCTGGATTTTATTTGCCTGCTCAGCAGGACAGATGACACATTAGATTTCATTTCATTTTCTCAAGACGTGACATTTTTGTTGGCTCATGTAAGGGGAAGGTATCTCATGCCTTTCTAAAGATCTTCGCATGCATGAGCACACCACAGATCAGACAAAGCTTTTGCCCTTCCCAAGAGAGATATTTTGAAGAGGGATGTGCTATGAGGAGGACACAAGGCTTCCTAAGCGGTGCCCATCATGAAAAGAGAGCAATCACTGGGGTAAGGGCAGAGGTTTTGGCCTATTTGCTACAAGATCCCTTGGGACCTATGTCGAAAACAGCAGCAGGGTGCGCGTAGCTGTGTCCTGTCCCGCAGGAACAGCCTCTGCAGGCTGGGGTGCCAGTAGCTCAGGATTTCAGGTGGGAATGTCCAGGAGAAGACTGGTTAGTGGGTTGGACTCCTTTCCTTTTCCTCATTTTTCATACCTTCACCCCACAGCTGGGTGGTGCCAGGGAATACATGTAGCTTAATGCAAGCTGCTACGGCTTGGGGACCAGGCAGCGTGAGGCACAGACACATCTGGTGGCAGACAGTGCCTGAGTCAGCTGGGACACAGGCTGTTCCTAAAGGACAGGTCCAGGAAACCCCTGCCTGCCCTAAGGAACCAGGAAGGGTGACTTCCATTCACAAAGGATGCAACAAGAGCTCCTGCATGCCTTCAAACAGGCTGAGCAAGACTCCTCCTGAACTATTACTCCACTCTCTTCATTGGACGTAGAGGCCAGAGGAACTGTCCCTTTACTTTCACGGTGAAGGAGGATTTGCTGTTTTGAGGTATTTCCTAATGGTCATGCCAATAGCCTCCTCCGCTCATCGCTTCCTCACTCCTCTCCAAAGTAGCTGAAGGCTATGAAAAATGCTGGGGGTCTGGTGGGAGTAATTTCAGATTGATGCGGAAACTCCTAGAGCTTGTCTGCATGGCAGAAATTCAGGGAAATCAATTTGAGTTCATGAATGGTAATAACTTAAAATAGGTCAGTAAAAGGGCAATGAACTCTCATGCAGATGCTCCAGTTCAGGATCAGATAGCCTTAACTGAGTCAGTTAATGTGAACTCACTTTCAATTAAATTACAGTAAATCCAAAGAAGGCCCCTTTAATTCTAATTGAGTCTGTATGGACCACTAATTCTAATTGAATCTAAAGGCGTTTAAGTAGCTGACTTCAAATTCACCCTTCTAAGACACTGTCAAAAGAAAGCTTGAAAACACGATGGGAGTATAACGCTACATGTTCTCAAACAAGGGAACATAGAAAAGTAGTGCAAACCAAGTATATATATTTAAAATCTCATGCTTTTTTCTGAATTAGCATGTTAAACTACAGAGATGCCATCTAACAATGTCTGGCTCTCTACAGATCATGCCGCTGCCCAGTGCATAATGCACACGTCACGTGCCAGGGTAGCAGTGGAAATCCCAACTCCAGGCCCTACTCTGAGTCCTCGTGCTGACTCATTGGGCCAGCGCAGGAGCCTTGCCACTGAGCTGAGGTCTCTCCTGCTGACCTGGCCATGCAGCAGCGCCTACAGCGCAGATCAAAGCAGGAGCAGAGCTGGGCAAATGGGCTGAGAGATGAGAGAAGCCACAAATGGAGCTACACACTTACTAATGAAAGCCAAGGGCTTGCAGACATCAGAGCAAAATGACTGCATTAGACCTGCTAACAGTTGTTTCTTCCAGATTTAAAGGGCTTGCTATGGAGGAGATGTGCTGGGAAGGAGGGTCTCTAGTCAGGGTGAGTCGGATCCATGATGGACCAGTTGCAGCCAGGAAAGAGGACAGGAGTTTGGACCTTCTCAAGGAGGTGGGTGAGGGGCAGTTTGAGCTCTCAGAGCTGCTGTGCTACGCCACGTGCCTGTTGTCACCATCACTTTCACTCATTTATTAGCAATGCCAGCAAACACGAGAGCTCCACCACACAGCCTGTGGTACATATCTCACCCAAGCCGGTTTTAATCTTAAGAAACAAGAGGCAAGAGGGAAGGCAAACCGTGCTCAGAAAGCATACACCTCTTGCTCAAAGTCACACAAGAGAGCCACGAGCAGAACTCGGCTCAAACCCAAGACTGGTGCCCTTTCCGCTAACCAGACTGCCTTTTTCTTGGATTCATGGGATAAACAGCCTCATTTCTTCACTCTCAGTGCACTTCCTCTGCTCTGTCATAACCATACTAGGACTTCACTGGACTGAAGTTAATGCCTATACTGGTTTTCCTCAAGCCTGGTTATAAAGATTACGTGTTACCACACCTGCCTCACCTGGTAGTTAAACACTAGACACAGCCTGCACCATCCTGCACAGAAAAATCTGTATAAGAAACGTATATTTTTAATGCAAACACATTCCTAAGAGCACAAAGGCACCTGGTGAAGACACTTCCTCATTGCTGGGTGCGTGTGCCCAATTGCCATTAGCACTAAAGAGAAATAACAAGAGCCTGGGAAGACCCATCCTCTTGGGTGGAGGCTTATCATAGTGCGAGGTCACCAGAGGAGATTTTAGGGTGATTCTCAGGGATTAAGACCTCCCATTTCAAATCACTGACACTTGACATTTCTAGTTCAGCTGTGAACTTGTAAAATCACTGAAGAAAGTGAAACCAGGCCGCATTAGTACCAAAAGAACCAGAAATATGTGCAAGTCCCCTCTCCGCCTCGGCGATGGCCATCCTTTCAGTTAACTGAACTCTTGAGCAATTTTCTGTCTCTGACCATTCCCAAATCGGTTTCTTACAACATCAAAACTGACTACTGACTTTCTTTCAACTTATCTGATAGAGTTAAAAGAAAACACCCTGGCAATGCCACTGCATCACAAGAGAGGCTTTGATCATCTGGAACTGCCAACGCACCTTGAAGCGTGTTAAACATATATGACTTGGCTGATTGCATCTGCCTGTTTCCATTAAGTGTACCTGCAAGGGAGCCACCCGCTGAGAAGGGACTGTATGAGGGAGAAATGACCTGGCTTTTGGGTTACTGGATACTCCTTGAGGTTTTTCATAGGAGGAACTTTCAGCACTTTGTGTTTAGCATGTCACCCAGCTCAGGTAAGCAAAAGCCAGGTGAAAGTGCATTTCTGAATAAGCTTTTGGCAAGAACTGACCTTCCCACTATGGTTATGAATGGAGAAACCTTCCAGCAGTAAAAAACCTTCAACAGCTCTCAGGGGCTTTGGGTGCTCACGTAAACTCAAGGGATGAGGTTCAACAGCTTGGATAGCAGGTGCTACCAGCCCATGCTGGTGATCCAGAGTGCCACGCTGGACACTGCTATGTCGCGGATTCATCCTTCCCACCCCCTGCATAAGTCTCCCTGCATACAAAGGCCCTCCCAGTTGAAAATAGCTCTAACACTGCTCAGCTCAAGAACCAGAGTTTCTTTAGACTCAGCTTTTAAAGACTCAGATTAGGGGAGCAGATAGAGACAAATGCTGAAGCAGGAGACATGCTGCTGATGAAATGCTATGACACTTTGACATGAGCTACATGGGGAGATCTCAGAAACCTCCTTTTTGGTAAAAAAGAGTAACCCATTTCCATTAGCCTTTTATTTCTTGCTAATGGTTCAGGACTCTTCCCAGTTCTCCTCCGGAGCATGAAACACCAAGGCCACCTCATCCCCTGCCCTCTGGGAACATGATTCTGGCTTTGCAGGTTATCTGGGGTGGGGGAGGAAGCAGGGGAGAAGATCGATGGGGTGCCGTGCAGATGATTCTCATTAATTTTGGAAGGAGTTATAAAAAGCAAGCTTTAAAGTTTATCCTAAATATAAGGATTCAGCTGATTGAGAACTCATCTGCTTCTATCTCTTGGGTAATCGTGAATACACTTCTGCTGTGTCACTTCAAAGGCGCAGCACAGCTGGGAGGGTTTTCATCAAAGCTTCTGCATGTCTGGGGGAGGTTTTCCCCCCCATGAATATACATCACTGGAGGCTCCTTTTCCCAACTTTTCCCATGCCTCTCTCTGATTGATCCTCATTTCATTCAGATGAGCTCTTCCTCTCTGGATGGCTAAAGGGCAAGAGACAGCTCTCTCCAAAGCTTTCCCACTCGCCTGGATGCCTCTCCGAAGATTTTCCTCTCATCAGAGTGGGGGAGGGAGGGAGCTGTTCAGACAAGAGATTGAGCCTTTAAATTAAATTCTTGTCATCTGAGGGCTGGGCCTGATAGTAGCGGGGGTGGGAAGCATATTCTCCCAGTATCGGGACTCTGGCCAGATCCTCATCTGGTGTAAATATGTGCCAGTGGACTGATCTCAGCAGTCATGTCATCAAAACTACAAGCCTTAAAACACTCCCCTCTCTGCAAGGCAGCAGGTTGCTGGGTGAAACCAGCATCATCCTCTGTGTGTCTGCCCTGCAGAGTACGTGAGCTCCACAGACTAGGAACATTTGCTGAAATTGCTCAATTCCCGTCTTTTTCAGTGGGGAGGGAGGGCCGGGCAGCTCGGTGGAATTTCAAACACTCAGTCACCCTCAGCCAGGCTGGGATTTCACAAGAGCCCAGACCCTGTGTGCACCCAGCACGTGCAAAATGCTGGTGGAAATCTGGGCCCCTCTCCTGATCTCAGATGGAGCTCAGCCCTCCTGGTAATTCTGGGCCCGGTGCCACTTACTTACAGCACGTCTCCTGGCTAGTGGCCAGATCAGAGGAGTCTGAACCTCATCTTAGCTCTTCTACCCTCCACCCTCTAATTGCATATTCCCTAGGGCCAAAATGACCCCAGCAATTGTCAGGTCAGGACACTGCTGAAGTGACTGGATGCGCACTCTCTTATACCACTGGCAAAGTTGGACCATATGAATGATAACGTGTTGCTGTTGATGATTTAAAAAAAAAAATGTTATGAATCTCCTATTCAGTAACCCACGGAAAAGAGACAGCCTTGGAGATTATAAATGTCTGCTTGTCCAGTGAGATCTTCTCCTGTTCCAGTGAGATCCCCCATCAGATGGGGACCCTCTCCGAGAGCAGGAGAGCTGCATAGCCACCACCGATCACCCACCAGCAAGTTTCACAAGCTTGTGTCCTTACAGCCTCCTGTGCATCCTCTCTTAGCTCAGAGCCCCATAAACCCACATCTTGGACCTTTACCAGGGAGATCAAAACAGGTCCCCAAGGACATGCCACCCTCATGGCGACCCTTACACCATAATGTCTGTTGGCACCTACAAATCCTGTCCTCCACGCTCAGTTCCAGGCTGTAACTCTCCCCTCCATGGCAAGAGGCTCCTCCCCTCTGCAGAGGCTTTCAAAGCCGGGTCAGTTGTGCTGGTGCTGCATGTGATTGGGATATTGTTCCCCCCAGACAGTGATGGGATTTTCCCGCACCAGTCCCCTGAATGGTTCATTTGATCTTGAATGGTTTATCACTTCTTTCACTGGGGTGTGTGGCTGGATTTACTTTGACACAAGCCCCTTTCTGAATTGCAAGTTGGCAACAATAAAAGGGAGAAGTCTTTAATTAGTTATCTGGCTAATTAACTTTTACGGCACTGTATAGCTTTGGCATCCAAATACTGCAATGCAAAACATTGCAAACATTCAAACAAAGACTACCCACCCCACCAGGAAGCTGCTGCCACTAGTGGTTGCAGGGGAATAGCATCTCGCAGCCTTGGCCAGGGTGCGTGGAAATCCACCTCATGCTGTGCCGTGCTCCCTGGACTCCCTGCACATCCACTTCTGCAGACAATTTACCTTCTGATGATGATGTTCAAATTACAGATACAGAACATACATGGCTTCCCCATGTCGAACCCCTCCTTCCCAGCATGTGCACTCACTCTACCCTGGGGTGAAATACACGCAAGATAAACTTTATTTCCTGCGTGAAAGGGGTACGTAGAGATCCCTGCATCCCCCTGCCATGCAGGGGAGAGTTTCAGAGCCAGGGCTAGCATACTGGCATCCCACAGTCCTGAGCCAAGAGAGAAACCCCTCACATCAGGCAGGGTGACATCATATCACACAGTAAGGAAATGCTCTTGAAGAGGGATAAGCTCTGAAGCCTGGGGGATGACCCCCAAGAGCACAGTTTGGCTCACAGAGTACAACAGACAGGTTGCTAGAATTAAGTCTCTCCCTTTCTGTTGGAACATGCAGGGTCCCCACTACTTTTCCCACGCTGATCAGTGAGAGCTAGGGGTTTCGGGAGGCACGGTGCCCCCAGGATGTTCCCGTGTTGTTATATCTGCACCTTGTGGGCTAGCACATGTTTTACTCTGTGTGCACTGGAGTTTCGCCGTTATTGCATGTCCAGGCAAGCTCCCTAACTGCCTTCAGCATGAATAAAAAGGCACTGTAAAGGGGAAGGGACAGGTTTCAGGAAAAGTGAGAGAAGCAGCATAAAACGGGCCATCAGCTTGAGTCCACTGGCTAATCAGTACCATCCCACATGGCTGCCCCACTGCTCAGAGAGGCACAGAGTGAAGGGAGAGGTCTGTCTGACCTCAGGCTGGGATCCAAACTAAGTCTACTTTGTTGTAGTTCGGACTTTAACTGAGATCTATTTAACTGCTGTGTTTAATTTATTTGTGGTAGAAAAGGATTCTGCTTGCTGGCAGGCCCAACTCAACCAAGTAAAATCAGGGGTGATACTTTGCTCCCTTCCTGTAGTGGTCCATGTGGGATCTGGGGAATCAGCTGAACTGCCAGCTAACAGAAGCGGTGCCTTTGCTCAAGAGGCAAGTTGCTGCCTTTAACGTTACGCAGCCAGCTGCCCAGGAAGGGTTGCTACAGGAGGATTTCAGTAAAGCAGCACTGTGTTTGCACACCACAGAGTTGCACACAAAAAGCAGGTCACAGGGAAGGTAAAAATGAAGTCAGCTCGGAGCTGCAGCATGAGTAACTGCTTCTACAAAAGGGTGCAAGGCCCTCCCGGCATCCCATAAACATGCACATAAGAGACTCTTCTCCACATTTGTTTACTGGGATCAAGTACACCTATTGGAGGGAATGATTTCACTCTGCACGCACAGGGCTTGTGCCTTGTTCAGTAGGGGCTTCTCTTTGCTGAGGGGAAAAAAAAAATCTCTGCAGATTTGCACTTGCTAAATGATAAAGCAGCAAGGGATGGTGCAGGAAGGATGGACGAGATCACTGATACAGGGGAGGAGATGAGGGGAAGGTTGTCCCCTCTGGGTACAGGCATGCATCTTACCAGCTCTCCCTGAACCAGAGGACCTAAATCTAGAAGAGATGGAGATGCCTGCGAAGCCCCCCGTTTGCCCCGCTAGCACTGGCCCATCCAGTCTGAGCTCCTGTATTCTGCCAGGGCAGCCAGGCAGCTATGCAGCCCTTGTCCACCAGCGTCACGGTGGCATCCAGTCTGCCTGACTGCAATATTAACGGTAATGAGGCTTACAAGGGAGGAGAGTCCTCTGACCTGTGACTACATGCTGCTTGTGCAGGTTTGAAACAGCCGTGAAACGCTACGCTCTCCTTAGGCAGCTCCTAAGGCCTTGTCTAACCACCCTTAATACCTGTCAGAGTACGATGGTCTAATGAAACTATGACACAGGTACAATCCTTAACACAAAGTTGGCCTAGAGGGTCCAGGTGTCTTTACAGGATTACTGTATTCTCTTTTAAATCATGACCCCTTGTATCAAGAACAGTATCAGCTACAGTTGCTGTGTACAGGCAAAGCCCTGAGTTCCTTTAAAGCCCTGAGTTCCTTTAAAAACCCTGCCCCAGAAGAAAAACTAAAGGAAATGAAATGATTCATAGCACTTGTATGGGGAACATTTCTGGTTTTGCTTTTGCTTTTCATTTTAAGTCTTTTCAGCTCAGTTTAAAAAACAAATCAAGCCCACTCTCTTCTCTTCCTCCTGGTGACAGGTTGCCCAGATGCCTGTCTGGGTCAAGGGGACACTGCTTTCCTAAACGTTCCAAAATAATTTCCATCAAATCCAACCACTCAGCAGCCTGTATGTCAGGCTGGTTTCTAAACACAAAGGGGAAAATATTTCCCCTCCTGAGCTGCAGAAGATCACGAGCCCCCAGTTCCAGGTCAGAGCTAAGACTTCAACAAAAAGATTTTCCAGGGATAGGCAAGAAGGCTCAAGTTCACCAAACTAGTTCACTAAAGCCAGGATCAGGCTCACTGCTAGAGCTCCTTGGTGTTTACGGTCTCAGGCTGTCACTTTGATATATCTCCTCCTCTCGGAGTATGTGCCTTGTACCCTGCTGCCAAAGCCACAGCTGCAGCCACTCACAGGGGCGCTGGCTGTTTTCACACTCCGCGTTCCTGGATGGTACGAGTGCCTTTGCCGCACAACTCGTCCTACAGACCTATGTAGGCCAGGGAGAAAGAAGGGAGAGTTGGGCAGAAGAACTGCCAAAGAGACCAGTGTTGTCTGAGGGAGAGCGATCCCTGCACCTCAGGTCCAAACTTGTCCTCTTAGTGCGAGAAACTCAGGACAGGGAGGAAGTTTCCAAAACCGGTGATTTTCGAGTTGTTCAAAATTTTTCTGCCCCTCCCCTAAGCACAGGTTTCCTTGAAGAACAGTATGTTCTCCACAAAAATTACAAGTGGTTTCCAGGGAAAACTTTGGAACTGGGTAAAGTCTCACTTTCAATTTCAGATTATGTTTTTTGTTTAATTTGGGGCTAATGAGCATTTTCTCTTCAGACACTGCCACGCTGATTCAATTTTCCAAACGGGCGGTGAAAAACGTTGAAGGAAAAAATTCCTCTCCTGCCCTCAGGTTTTACTTTGCCCAGCTCTGAAGACAGGCCCATACTGCACACTTTTGCCACCACAGTTACATCAGCTCCACCACCTCCAGAAATAAAGACATTAAGCCAAGAAAAGCAATCTCGCACTGGTGAAGGCTGCACCTCCGCTAGGAAGCTGTGCAGGTAGATTTCTAAGTCAAAGACATTACTTTCCAACTGCCAAAACTTGGGCTTGTGCCTCTGAACTGCTATGGGGAAGTCACTAATTTTTTCTGTGCTTTAGTCCCTACCTGCACAATACCTGTGTACACATCTGCGTTTAGAGGAATATAGGGCTATGTTCTGGAGAAACGATGAGAAATGCTACGTGGGGTGTGGGCTGCCTCGTAAGCTGTGAGCACATGTACGGCACCGAGCGCAGGGGCGGCAAGCTCAGCTGCAGGAGCCGTGCAGATCGCAGGTGCTGCCAGAACTGTCTGCAGCATCACGCCCTTAGCGAGGCAGAGAAGTTAATTAAATAGCAGGAAAGGAAAAGGCCATTTAAAGAGCTGAGTCTGAATGACTACATGTCTTAGTCACTCATTTACCAAGATCTTAGGCAAAAACTCCTTTTAAAATAATTTTTATCTGGATCATGTTCCTTTAAGAAATTTCTCAAATCCTCCAGTGAGAAACACTGGGAAATGTCACTCTCGTTGCCTGAGATTTTCAGTGTCCGGCATGTTTGTGATAACTGCCATCTCCTCTCCCCACCTGCAACATTCCCTTCAGCTGAGCAACCTCACCTAGCACAGGACTATGAACACTGCTAGAGAAGAATGATTTTTGTCCTGCAGAAATCAAAAATTTACTTCCCAAAAAATTCTGAATTGGAACTTTCCGGTGTTTCAATAGAAACCTCCTCCAAAAACATCTTGTTTCATTAAGGGGAAAAAAGCTCTTAACATTTCAGAAAGAAACAAAAGTCAACTGCGGAAGACTCCATGTGGAGGCTATTTCAGAAGGCTATCTCACATTTTAAGAAATACTGAAAACACTCAGCCAGTCCTTCATGCAGTATGGTGGTGACAGAAATGTAAGAGCACATTGGAAATGTTAAGCATGGTGCGCTTATGGATCAGTGGTTTGGTTTCCCGTTGTGCCACTCACACCAGAAATTCCCTGTTAAATTTTTTAATATGTGGGGTTTTTCTCAACGGGATCAGTGGTCCTCCCAAGCTCACAGCACACAGCACACGCAGCTCTGCCAGAACAACTACCTGGGTGGGGTAAGAGCAAAAGGAAGGAGCTGGGATGACAGTACTTTATACTGCCTATTTCCTCCAAAGGTTTCATAAAATCGAACCACAGCCCAAACTGTGCCTTGCTCACAAGATTAAGACTGTATTTCCTGCTGTGCCCCTCCTCAAGAAAGGAAGGTATCAGTCAGTCTGACTCAGGAAAGGTTGCAGGGTTTGCCCTTGCGGTCTGAATCATCTGTTGCACGCAGAGAGGCAAGAGGTGGCAAATCGAGAGAGTCCCCCGAATATCTTTGGTATCACAGCAGTATGCAAAGGCCCACCTACAGAGGACGCATTGTACTAAGGAGTGACAACCTCATCCCAAAGCATTTATGCTCCATATGAGTAAAACAGTGGGAGAATGTATGCACAGTGGCGTAACTTGGCCAACGACAGAGAGACACCAGTGGTGTTATCAAGCCCAGTCCTCTGCTGCAGCAGGCAGCCCTGCCTGCAACCATAAAGCCATCACAGTCCAGAAGACCCCACAGCAGGCTCCCAGCACGCCAACGGGTGCAATGGTGCTTCCTGCCCTTCACACATGGGTAACGAGTCTTGCTCCTGCTGGCACCTGATCCGTTGCCTGCCTGGGCACCGCACCCAAGGCCAGGGATGAGACGGACAGGAGAGCAAAACTTTGTTGTGTACAGTGCAAACTCAGTGCCCACAATTAGAGGATGCTGTTGAAAATACTCATGTAGGCCACCGTACAGGAGGGTGCTAGGCAATGCAGAGGGCGGAAGGAGTTTTAGTGAAGCTTGCCAAGTTTTTAAGTAGGTCTAGATGAGAGCCTGTCGCTTGGAGGAACAAATGTATTTTGTTTGATAGGCAGCGACACCTCGTGGCACAGGCCTCTGCCCCTACCCCCCGGTTTGCTGCCAACAGTATGCTTGTTTTTCCTGGGACAGGTTCTCAGTCATGCTAAAATCAGGGGGAGTTTTGCCACAGAGTCCGGTGGAGCCCAGATTTCAGGGCTGATCTTTTACATCGTCACAATGATAATGGTAAGATTCACCTCTTGCAAACGCTTACTAAAAATCACACGTCATCTTTAAGAGAAGTTGCCTGAGGGCTCTTAGCAAGACCTTAATGAAACTGGCCCTAGAATTGCTTCCTATTTTGTTCAGGCTGCTACAGGAAGTGTAAGAGCCATGTGTTGGTACTAGCTCTGCAGTTTGGATGTTAAAGGGGAATAGATCTAGGACCCTCCAGACCCTTAGCTTTGGTTTTTTCCTTATAAAGGATTATAATTCTTTTTGCATGAGAAAAAGAAACTTCATAGACATTAAACAGAGGTAGCAGAACAGCCAAGGAACAAGTAAAGTACTGGTAACAGAAGCCTGTGGTAAGAAGAAATGGAGATTTTTGGAGAAAGTTGTGACTGAAGAAACTTGTAACTGTGTCTCCTCCTATGGCTTGAATCGTACTATGTTCAGGGAAATGAGACATTTGATACCTTTATGGTAAACATACAAGCTTTTGCCAACACAAACCCAGCTCCATTGCTTTTCTCCCACTTCGTACCCAGAAGCTGACATTCACAGGTATAGCAACGGGCTGTCTGCTGGGCTTGGTGAGTTTTCCATCTGGGGAAGACCCGTAAGAGCTGCTTTTCTCTATGCCGGTGTTATCTTCTGTGTGGTAACTTCATTGACCCATTTCCTTTCCTCATGGCACAGGCCTGGAGGGGATTGTGATGGGAAGAGCAGGAGAGTAGATGTGCCAACCAAACAGCATGACTGCTTGGGCTATTTTTTCCCCTTCTCTCTCTGTGCAGAGGATGCAATGGCACGGCTATTCCAAGCACACACGCCTGGGCACATTGTACTTGGTAGTGTAGCTCACGGCTGAACCAGGATGTTTCCTGCTATGTTTCTGATACACACAAAACAAAACTGCCGTCTCCATGACTTTGCTTTAGGAAGACGTGTGAGGCTGTAACATACAGCAGCAACTTAGGAACTGAGCTTTGCCCCAGGAGAGCTCTGGAGTTTAAAGGTACCATGTGCTGAAAACACAAACACCTCGAGAGTTTCATAGCTGCAAATGCCAAGGCCAACAGCCAATGTGTTCATCAACTAGGCAGTGCAGGAGCCAAGAGCCATCCGTGAGTTGGCACAGTTCTGGCAACTGGTCCTGACCTTGACTCATATCTTTGGGCCGATGACAAATAATTGATAAGTGGCAACTAAGGTAGAAGGATATTGCAGCACTGGCGTTCAGCAAAACCACAGGATTTATGAGAAGGATCCACATCCTTTCATTTGCCCACGCTGTGTTTGGGGCAGATCCCTGTCCCATTTCTGCACTTTACTTCCCCCATCTGTAAAGTGGAGTAATTCCCTAACTTACTTAGGGAAAAACATTCTTAAAAATGTTTTAAGAAAAACATTCTTAACCTGGTAACAAAAATTAAAGAGAAAATCCTTGATCTCTTGTAAACACAAGACTATCATCATATCACATACTACTGATTGATTACTGGTTTTTATTATTGCTAGGTTATTATCTGATCGCTCATGCAATAAAACCTTATTTGATTTCTATTAATATTTCACAGACACACAGGTAAATGCCAAAGGTCAATTTTTTAATGAGGTGCCTCACAAGGTAAGGCTCACACTGTTGTACTGGGTTCCTTTTGCACATAGCCTGTGACAGAGATCAGTTATGGTACACTGGAGGGCGTAGTGCGGCAATCTTTACAACGTTTTCCTTTCATCAAAACCACTCGCACATCCACTCCTTCCCCAGTTCAATGTGCAGTGCTATATTTAGGTCGTGCCAGGAAGTGAGGCCGTGCACGCATGTGCAGTTCATTAACAGCGTGCTCCTCTGTAATTCATACAGCTTAATACAAGAAAACAACATGATGAAAAGGTAGCAAGAAAAGAAATACATTACAAGTGGAAAAGTTCTGCTTCGGCATGCCTACCTGGAGAGTCAGAGTCCTGATGGCACTGTGCTTCCTGTGGCAGACTAGAGGTACAGTACAGCTGTATTTTTTACTTTTCATTTCACTATGCTATGTCGCTTTGCTTGTAGGAGGAAAGACATATACAGGTAAATTTTAAGCAGTTTAAATGAGAATGACTCATATAAAGTGAAATATTCCATCATAAGAAATGGCAATTTAAAATCTGTCAACAGAATGTGTCTTCTTGAAGGCTAGCAATGGACATATTTACCTACCAGAAAGAGTTAAGTACCGGGAAAGTACACATGGCAAGCCTGTGTGCCGCATCTCAGTGCATTCATGGTAGGATCTGCCTTTGAAAAATTGGGATTGAATGAGCGGTGTGAGCCAGCTGTGTCTGCCTCATCCAGGGGCTAGGAGGTGGGAGCACAAGGGAATCAGGTTGGAGTTTGTGGGGTTGTAAACCAGGTCACAAGGAAATCCAGTGAGACCATGGGGGAAGCCACTCAAAATTATAGAATAGGATGTTTCACACAAATTTAGGTCCTAATTCTAAAAGCTGTTGAGATGAAGATGTTTCATAAGAGATGAGGAAAACAGGACTACCTCACAGACACACCTGCTTCCATAGCCAATTTCCAGTCTCAAATGAACTGAGATGCTCTGCCCCAAATTCTGAAACCACCTTGGTCAAAACCAGGTGATATTTCCTATCCTCATCCTTGTAATCATTCACATAATTTTCCCTTTCAATCAGGTCATGTTCAACTTCCCGCTCCGCAAAATGTTACGCTACTGTCAAAGGATTTTGACATGATTTTGACGTGGACTCCAGGAGAAGGCTCTCCACCAGATGTGACATACACCGTGAGGTATGAAAGGTAAGCGCTTACCAAGGATGTCTGATTGAAAGTATGGCACAGGGCAAACATCTGTGCAGGTATATTAATCGATGTCATTATGATCAGTGACCTGGCTGCATCCTTTCACCAAAACCAAACCCAATCCTTATCCATCTGGAAAGTGCTCCAAACTCTGAGCAAGATCCACTACCCATCCTCCAAAACACTTCCTTCTCTTGCTCTATAAATTATAACAAAACAGCATGTTTAATATTATGGTATGCTTGTTTCTTCTTCTTTTAGCCAGGAACGCATTGACAAATGGATAAAGGTTCCTCATTGCAAAAATATTCGCAGTACCTCTTGCAATCTGACTTGTGTGCTTCCAAACCTCTTTGTTAAAGCCCGGGCTCGAGTAAAAGCTGTTTCTGGACGATTCCAGTCGCCATGGGTAGAATCACAATTCAAGGAATACCATTTGGATGGTGAGTGTCTGTTACATTACAGCCGGGATGAAAGGACATCCCAACAGCAGTATTGGCATGAGCAAACGAGTAGACCACATAGCACAGAAAAAGAAACAGTAACAAGCAGCTTTATGAATGATAGAGATTGAGTGAGCACAAACAACAATGAGCCACGATCATTTGAAAACAAATTTTGTAGCAAGCATCAGAATTTGTTCATCAGTGCTCTAGGTGAACAAACTGGCTTCAAGCTTTCCACATACCAGTGGGGGTATATTAGACTAAAAAAAATATTCCTTCACCTTCCTCCTTCCTTCATGTCTATCACAATATAACAGTTAGAAGTGTAGACCAGTCACAGAAAAGCATTACTTCTGTGAAGCTAAGACACAAGCAAGCACTAATCTTATGTCTGATCACCCAATTACAGTGGAACTGGCTCCCCCAGTGCTAAACATGAATGTCAAGGAGAATGTAATCCATGTGAATGCCTCCTTCCCTTTGGCCACCTGTGTGGAGAGATTCTCTTGGATGTATGACTTGAACCTTTGGGAAGCTGGATCTGAAGACAAGGTCAGTAAAAGTGGCACTTCTTAGATGAAATGGAGGAACGATGCCCAGCTTGAACTGAAATAGCTTCAAATTTCTGGGCAGGGAGGGACTGGATCCAGGGCCTGGAGAAAATGAAATGGCCAAACCAGAGTTAAACCAAAGCCAGAGGAAAAAAAGTAGAGGGGTGTGTGTGCATCCTTATTTTATTGGTAGTTCCCTATTTTTATCAGGAAGATGTGATGGGGAAGCTACACTACAGTCAGTATAATAGGGCAATATCTGAGGTTTAANAAAATCCTGAATTATTGTACTTGAGTTATGCTCACAATGAAATTTTGGGAATATTCAAATTTATCCTGAAAAATATGTGAGTAAAGCCTCATTTTTTACCCTCTCCACGTAAGGCACTGGCTGGTATCAACATTCAGTTGTGGCTGTGACTCTGACTTAAGAGTCTGATCTTAGAGTATGTTATCCTTTCTCTGCATTTGTAAAATAAGGATCTTGAGCCTAACATTTTCTGAGATTTCTGAAAGAAAAGCTAAGAGCCCATTATTAGTATAAAATATACCACCAGCAGGAGATTATTTTTGTCTTTTTCAGCAGTGGAGTGGAAGCTCCCGTTTTCTGCCATGATCCCTGCGTTTGT
>VYZW01008261.1:3778-20283 GCA_013401315.1 Balaeniceps rex
AACAAACAACACACCCCCCAAAAAAAAAAAACCCAAACAAACAAAAAACCCCCCAACAACAAACCTCCGCCCCCCCCAAAAAATCGCCACCCTCACACAGAGAAACCCAGTTATAGTATTGAAAGAGTAGGCAGCGTAAAAGCATTTTGACTGCTCCTCTGTTATGAATGGGTAACAGAACTGCATCTCTTTTTTTTAGTTAGGTAAGAACAGTTGTGTTTATTCTGAGTACAGAAGTCAGCACACTTCAGACTTCTGGAAAACATTCAAGGCTTTGCATTCTGTGCAAAAGGGTTTAAAATGAAATCTGCTGCTTGTTAAAAGCAGCCTATCCCAGTTCCCTCTACAGCCAACAGTCCAGAGCAGTGGAAGCCAAGCCAGTATTACTGTGAGGGGAAAAGAAAGGAAGAACACTAAGTAACAGAAATGCGCATGCAGGATTATGTCACATGATACTAATAGGAAAGGTCTGTGAGTAAAACACAGAGCTCAATGTAGAGTCTTAATCGTTAAGAAATGTTGATGCACAGTCCCTCTGTGAAGGATGTGTTACCTTACATACTGGAAAATAGATACACAGTCTAGTCACTGAAGAGTACAGCAGGGATGGAAAGTAACTCGTACTGTTTATTCTGATATTTTAACCGTAAGCACAGCCTCCTATCAGTAGAAATTGTTCTCAAAAAGTGCAACTTTGTCAAAATGTGCATAAGATATAGGGTAAAAGCAGAAAAGAAATGGAAAATAACAGGACACGTACACAATCACACACAAGTATTTGGCTTGTTTCACATGTATTGACAGTGTGTTTATGCTACTAGAGGTGGGTAAGTGTAGTTGAGTCTTGGGAGGCCATCCATGGTTGGTCTGAAGTTGTGATGGTTCTCCTTAGATCTTCACTGGTCACTTATTTGCCTCTCCTCTTACAGGAGATAGGGAGCATTTCTGTGGGAAGTTAACTTTAATTTTCATGAAAAATTAATAGGATGTGGACTCAAACTTTCTGCCACAGTGCCAGAGAGCCATGAAATCAGTATGGTTAGCATTTACAGTAAACATGAGCAAGTGCAGTGATAGAAGTATGCTCAAGCATTGATGAAGTTGGAGATTTTCATACCTTTTATTTTCTTATCTTACATCATTAAAATACTGGCAAGATATATTGGGCGTGCGAGGGGGCGTCCTCTTTATGTGTATAACATGTCAGAAATCTTCCAACAGCTGAAGTTATCTGCATTTAAAAAAAGCAAACCTATATAGATATGTATGTTATAAATGAGATTTCCCTAAATCACAAATTGGACACATATGTTTGTTAATGATGAAAATTAATCCAGTAAAGGTGACTAATCTAGTAGAGTGCTTTCCCAAGGTAGTGAATACCCTCATTTGCCTTTTTGAGTAACTTGTGAAGAAGCAGCAGGAAGATCTTCTGATCATTGGATAAATCTACAACTGATTAGAGCAGAAAAATAACTTAAGGGGTTTTTATTCTTTTGCCTTGCAATACTTCTGGACAATGTGACTCGGTATGTTTGGGAATTTTCACAACTCTTCTAAATTTTTTAGTTAGTGAAGTTCCTCTAACATGATTCTCTTCAAGTTCTGCAGTTTAAAGTGCAAGTAGTTCATGGCTTTTAAGAACACATATGTAATGCAATAATAAAATGCTTCTGTTTTCATGTGTACTTAAGGAAGTAATAGCAAACTAACTCTGAGGTTTTGAACTTGGACTTTTATTTCTGTTTATTGTTGTAAGATGACCAGTCAGTGAATAGTTTAAGTTCATTATGCTGATCTTGTATGTGTTTAGAAACTGACATTGTTTCTGAAACTAGGGCCTGAGTACTTCTCAAATGTCATCATCAGTTTCTAGGAGAGAGCAGTGGCGAAGAGTTATACAGAAAATTACTGGTAGCCTATTGTTCAACCCGAATGCGTTCAAGTTCCAACAGCACTGATACTGCTTGTTCTCAATCCATGTTTCTGTTTCATGGCTATGCTGTGACCTGTGCTAGTTATTCTGAGAGTGCTCAGTCTGGGCCAATTGAGATCATTAACAGATTTTAATAAGTTAACATGAAACCAATGTTCAGTGTTCAAATGATCTAGGAGATGGAGGGAAATAAAAGATAAATTAGCAGTAACTAGTNTTGAAAGAATAAAATCTATAGCTAATCAGAAGAAGTAGATGGCTGGTGTTAAAGTATTAAGTCTTTTTTTGCAGTTCATTATTAAGGACTATACTTCAAATGAGATTTTCATGTGCTGGGAAAGAAAATGTAGGAACTGCAGTACAACTGCATCTTCACCGTCTTAGTTCTACTTTTGTGTCTTTACAATATTGTGTGATGGGGCTGAGTACTAAAGCCTCAAGCTAAAACGTTATGTTCTGCTTCTGTGTGGGTGTGGAAGGACCTCGACTGCCAAGGAAAGCATTTAGGACATCTAATGGTGGCATACAGGGGATCACTGGTAGAACAGAGATGGTACCAATTAGTGTCATGCACTCAAGATTGTTTTGCAATCAAGTCATTGCCTGACCCTTCTGATTTAGGCTAGGAGAGTTCAGCTGGCCTTCATGAAAAATTGGAAACTGTACCTATTGCCTTGCAAACCCTTGGGAAGACTTTGCTCAAAGACATGCGCAATTGGAAGTGTGCCAACTAATGAAATGGAAGACTATCTGAAATGGAAACAGGGAGCCTACTGTATATGTGCTCGTATCCAGCAGTCTTGTTACCAGAAATACCCACTACTAGAGAGCTTCTGACAAGTCCTACCTGCCTAATGAAAGAAGTTTGTCTTTTAACAAGTCTCTCGTGTATAATGTTTGGACGTCCCCCATTTTCCTGCGTAAGTAGGAAGATGGAAGCTTATAATGCTCCCCATGGGAAATGTCACCAGAAGTGCCACAACTGCTACCAAAGCATTTAAATGTTTTATCTGATTTAAAGAGGAAATTTAAATATAAATAACACTATATTCTTCAGCAGAAAGAAGCTGTGATGGAACTAATAATTTAAAATAAATCCAGTTACAGTAATTACCCAATAGTATATTGTCTGTGCAAATGCAAAGTCCAGGGCCTGTGGCAACATCTTAGAATATATTACTTCTGTCACCCAAAATGATCAAATTTTTCCGCTGTGCTCTTTTCTCCTATTAAAAAAAAAAACTTTGACAAACTGCTTCCATATCTTATTTTTAGCTTTAAACATTCAGTTGAATTAAAAATGCATTTTTAACACAACACGTGAATTCAGGAGCTGAAAGGAATTGGTAGTTTTGCTTTCATCAGCATAATAAATTACTTTTTCATTTCTGTATTTCTTTACTGGTCTTTCAGATTTTATAGTTCAAGCAGAATTTTATTATTCAATTAATGGAATCAAGGCAGCATATTCAATATACAGTAACTTCTTCCAGATGATATGTCCTTTAATGAGCTAGTTAGTGGTGACTGATTCCTTTGCTACTGGCTCTCTGTTGCTGCTGTTGAGCAAGAAGAAAATGAGGCAGTGGTTTGGATACCAAAGTCTTCAGAGAATAACAAATGGAGGATGTGCAGAGTGTCCAAGTAGGAACTGAGGGTAGAGGCCAGAGAAAAAGCTCCCAAAGAAACTGAACTAGTAATCGAGAACACAATAAAGCCTTAAATAAATCACTGTTGGCTTGGTACCTAAATGGGACTCTGAACTGCAATTTTTAAAACCATAATGCTTTAAACATAGATGTATCAATCTTTGATTGCATTGTCAAAATGAGACATTCATAATCTGCATGTTGTAAAGGAAAATTCAACCAATTGCCAGGGAAAACATTTGCAGTGCAGTGTGATAAAACCCCTAAATTCAGCACTCCCTCTCATTAAGATTAATTAGTTGTCATCAAAAACATCAGAGAACAATGTGCATAGGCTCACTTAGGTCTCCAGGGCACGTGGGAAGATTGGTAGCATATGTTAAGTGTAATAATTTTCACTGAGCAAGAAAGAATGTTCTTTTCTTTATCAGAACAGTGATCCACCCCTTTCTTTACATGATCTTTCTCCGTGGACTCTTACGCAGTTTCTTCCATTGGTCCTGTTCCACCTCCACTAAGGAAATTAGGAGTCTTGTTCCTGTCTCTCTCCTAGCATGTAGTTGTAGCAGATAGTTCTCATATTACAGCCAGGAGCTAGATCACATTTTTCCAAAGTAACTTTAAAATCCATCCACTAGTGCGCATCCAGTGCTTTTGGACTATCAAAGGTGGAAGTTGCTATGTACCAACAAGAATCCAGTTAATTTCTTAGTATGTAACTAAATATTTTTTTTTAAATGGTTATAAGATCAATAGATCAAATTATTTCTTATTCTTCCTGTCTCTTGCCAGGTTCATTCAGTATATAACTACTGAATGTTTTTTTACTGTAAAACTATCTGTTCATCCAGATACGTAGTTAAGGGAATAGAAATGATAAATACTGAAAAACTTCAGATTTATGTTCTCCTTCATTAATAAACTAGTAAGTGGCTTTAGATGTATGCTTCTACCAAGTGATACAACTACATACCGAAGATATGTGTTCTACAGTCTACATCTGTATGCATACAAAAATAAATTTTCATTATCAAATGGAAGCACTATGAAATCTTAGTCAAAGTTTGTCCTCTATGAACAGATGACTCCAAGGAACACTTGGCTTCTGTGTACTAGTCTCTGTATTGGCTCCCCTTGAATGCAAATCCATACCAGGCCAAAGACCTGCATGATAACCTTCCACGTAAGTGCCTAAATGTTCAAAGCTCCAATGATGGCTGCACTCTGCTGGAACTAAGAAACTGCCAGCCATCGTGGGGAATGCTAAGATAAGGAGGGAAATGACTTTTCCAAGAATGGACTTAATCTGTGAATAAGGGAAAAGCAACTGGTTGTATAGCTTTCAATGACAGATCAAAATTTATTTCTATTCAAATAAAAGGTTTTTTTGTAGATGCTAATTAAACACAGCAGAATTGTCCCCAGCATCTAATAAAAGCTGATAATGCTACTTTAGGTGACTGGAATATACTCTGTTAGCTTCTGTTCATTTAATACAAAATGTACTGTGAAGAATACTATTTAGGTTAGTAGGCAATAATACACTTAAATATCATGTCTGTGTGTATTGTATTGTTGAATTCTAAGTGGCTTTATTTCCTATTTTAATTTGTTCATGTTGTTCTTGACCTAGCTACTGTTATCTTTGTTCACTAAAACAATCCCTTATTATACAAACATTAGTAATGGCTTTTAGATGAATGGGGGGGAAAAAAAAAGGTGTACAAAATATTACCAAAAAGCTGTAAATATTTAATGAAAGGAGGACAAGGTTCAACTAGAGGTTGTTAGGAACCAAGCCATAATAGCATTAAACATATGTATATGTTCTAGTAAGACGCACCTGAAGTGTTCAGTTCATAGGGAGGTGTCTGCTGCCAGTAGTGGATGTAGAACTGCAATATGTGAATGAAATCAGATGGAGTAAGGCATGAGGACTGAAGTGATCTTTGACTTGCTGGATGGGGGTACTTTTTGACCAAGAAAAGAGGAAAAATCTTTCAGTTGGATGAAGCACACGCATATTTATGGGATTAGAGATGGAAAGTACCTCTGCAGTTTAACTGGTCCAGCCTCTTATTTGAAGCAGGGATATTGCTCTCATTAGATCAGATCAGCTGTAGCAGAGTCTTGAAAACTCCAAAGATGGAGATGCTTCTCCTCTCCCTCCAGAGGAGAAAAGATAGCCCTCCTTGAGCAGGGGTTTAGACCAGATGATCTCCAGAGGTCCCTTCCAACCTCAACCATTCTGTCATAGGAAAAAGTAGAACACACCTTAATTGAAGGTTCCTTTCCTTAAATGTTAGGGAGGGAACACATGTTCACAAACAAGTGTCATCTGTATGATTAATGTTGTATAGTGACCTCTCTGAAGATATAAGGACATACTAAAATGTGTTCAGTTAAAGAGTAGGTATAGTAGTGTTGCTTATGAGATGTGACTTAAAGTGCTGTATAAGTATTGATGAATGTTATCCCTCTTGAAGATCACTTAAGCTAAAAGAATGTAGAAAGATAGACTGTAAAGTCAGAAAATAACCCAGGCAGAGAAAATGTTAATATCATCCAAGCTGGGGAGAAAAATGAGGGGGGAGAAATGGATGTTGCATGAAGTGGAGAGCGGTAGTTTCAGGTCTGAGAGACCTCAGCAGAGTTAACTCTCTCATTCCATAATAATTTGAGGTTATTTCTGAAAGTCAAAACTCGATTCGGCACAACTACATTACATCTTCTCCCATCTCTGCTCCTGGGACATGACTTAAAAAAGTCTTGAGACAGCTGGGAGAATTGAGCTGTTTCAAGTATGTTCTGTGTCGTACTTCTTTTGTTTTTGATAACTTTTTAGTTCCTATTTTGTAATCAAGAATGTAACCCTCTGCTTTGCTAGACTAAACTTATTTGCCTTTTTGGATTTGTCTAGTATTAATGATAGCCTCACACAATTGTGCCAAGTATAAAGTATCTTGTCTTTTTCCCAAAATAGCTGTATTTATTATAGTGTAATAGAGAACTTGAAATCCAGAAAAGGTTCAGGAAGCTAATTCTGGGTGACTTTCTCACCAAGCTGCAGAGGTTGATTTGATAGCTAATATAACCAAAGGTGGAATATGAGAGAAAAATACCAGCCGGTAAACATTCTCTGACAAGGACCAGGTAGAATACAGTTCCTCTGACTACCACTTCATATATTTCATACAGTCCAATTTCTGCTACATTGCGTAAACCCCAGGACTGGCAAGGGAGTGCAGAAGGGGAGTAGTTGTTTCTATTTCTTATTTCCAAAGACTTTTCAGGAGATGATGTAATACCGTTGCCTGATCTTCTAAAATACTGTAGACAGGTGAATTTCACCCATTTAAGACTAAATAAAGGAGAATTGTCAGGAAAAGCCTTGTTTGAAGGTCTGGAGGAGTAAGAGGTACTGGATGATCCTATTGCTGAGTGAATGTCGTGGTTTAACCCCAGTTGGCAACTAAGCACCACACAGCTGCTCACTCACCCTCTCCCCCCGCCCCCCCGTGGGATGGGGGAGAGAATCACAGGGAAAAAAAAAAGTAAATTGGGTTGAGATAAAGACAGTTTAATAGGACAGCAAAGGGAGGAAAAAAAAATAATAATGATAACAGGATATATAAAACAAGTGATGCACAATGTAATTGCTCACCACCCGCCGACCAATGCCCAGCCAGTCCCCGAGCAGCGATCGCTGCCCCCTGGCCAACTCCCCCCAGTTTCTATACGGAGCATGATGTCATATGGTATGGAATAGCCCTTTGGTCAGTTTGGATCAACTATCTTGGCTGTGCCCCCTCCCAGTTCCTTGTGCACCTGGCAGAGCATGGGAAGCTGAAAAAGAAAGTCCTTGACTAGTCTAAGCACTAGTTGACAACAACTAAAACATCAGTGTGTTATCAGCATTCTTCTTGCACTAAATCCAAAACACAGCACTATGCCAGCTACTAGGAAGAAAATTAACTCTCTCCCAGCTGAAACCAGGACAGTGAACCAGCCCAGGAAATAATCTTGTTATTCTGTCAGAACTGTATGTGTGTGGACAAGTGTTTATAACCCTACACGGTGTATTTCCAGTGGTGCTTATCATATTAGTATAGGCACCCAGTTTCATTTTTTCCTGATTAGACTGAAGGTGTACTTTCAAAATTAAACATAGGCACTCAGCAGGAATGCAAATCTCTGCTATGTATTGGGGCTGTGGGAGGGATATCCCTGTGGAGGGAACCAATGTAGATAAGACTGCACTGAGTTTCAAAGCATAGAGGAAGCACGTGAGAGTCTGAGATGTGGTTAGATGCGATGAATCTTAATTTTTCTGAGGCCCAACCCTTCTATAAGCAGAGATGATTGAGCAAAATATATCAACGGATATAGGAATCTATTCTTAGCTTTCTAGATAAGATTTTGTATTGTTCCTTGCAAGCAAACCTGATGTTAAATGTGACAAACTTCTTAGTGTAAAAGAAAAGCCAACAGGGTCTAGACTGAAATCCTGAAAGACAGCCTGTCAAAATGGCAATGTGGGGAAAAAAAAAAAACAACCCAGTAATTTTCTTTTTTTCTGTGTGTTGCACTTCGGTGGGCATATTTACAATAGGAAAAGAACTCATACTTGTGGTATCCTGTAGTATCGCTAGATATGTTCTAATATTGTTAGCTGTAGCATTTTGTGTGTATTACTGCTGGTAATGCAAATTAAGGTTCCTGCTCTTTCTTTTTAAGAAGAAATTTAACCCATTGGATTGAAAGGGAGCACCTGGATCAGGTCAGCCTTGCAGTTACAAGTAACAGTGCAGAAGTAGCCAGTTCAAAAGGGTGGAAAGGAGTTAACACGTAGGCCACTGGACTGCAAAATAGCTTTCCGAAACCATATAACAAATACTGTATCAATAAAGAAGATCCCAAAGCCACAGGCATCACAAGAGGATGAAGTTTACCACAAGTTTTTGGGCCATAGCAATAATTATGAAATTTGCTAAATAAAAATTCGGAATCTTCCCAAGAAAGGACATTTCCTGTGCTGGAGAGGACATCTGTATGTGTCTCTTAAATCCCAGCCTTAAGTTCCAGATTTGTAACCACAGTGGAACTTGAGGATTTTGTTGTAACATCTGCGTTTTTGGTTTTTTGGGTTTTTTTTAAAATCTTTGAACAGAAAGATTCTTGACTTGCATGTGACTTGCTGTGTGTTGGGAGCCTGCATCTATTTTGACTGCTTTTTCTGGTTTCAGCTGCAAAAGAAAGAATGTGCAGTTTATAATACTTGTCTCGCAGCACTTCAGTTTAAGTCCTGGAAACTGCATATTATTCCTGCCAGGTCATGCAACTATAAATCATGGTAATCAATAACAATACTTGTGTTGTTTGAAGTATGAAGTTTTCAGACTGTTAGGAATGCTGGTCTTTCTTTTAGTTATTTAACCTTTTCCTAAGTCAAGAAATTACTTATGTTTGCTGTGTACTGAAAACTAGTTAGAGTAGAGGATATTTATATAGAAAAGTGTCTGGACTGGACATGGGTTTGTAACAGACTTGCAGAGTTGAGCACTATAATACATGAAAGTGACTGAAATCTGAGCTTAGGCACAGACCCAAGCTCATGAACAAATATTGCTTCCAGACTCTGGAGTTCTGGTATGCTCCTGAGCTCATTCCTTACCTGAGAAAGACCTTAATGCCCATTAATTCCTTATGCCTACAAATAAATGTGCTTTATTTCAGAACAGATTGTTTTGTTCAATCATGAGGTAATTCCCCCCCCCCACCCCGCTCCTTGATTTGTCTGTAGCTTTTAGAGAAGAGGGTGCTCATCTTTAGGGAGAGGGGTGATGTGAGGAGAGGGATTATGTGTTTGGGTTAATGAGTTATGGTTCTGTTTGAAATGCCCTTAGGTGCCTAAGACCTGTGCACAGGGTAGATGGAGGTTCTGATGCAGGACTTTGGAAACCAACATCCTTCCAGCATGGTAGTAACACAGTAGAGGCAGAGTGGGACACTGCACAGAGTAAATGACACTAGGAATATCATCCATAGGCAGCTGAATCCTGATCTTTGTGTTTGGTTTGAATATTGTCTTAGCTTGTGATGCTTCTTTGAGTTTACAAAGACAGTAGTGTCACTCTGGAAATAAAAACAATTTTCTCTTTGTCACTGGGTGGTAGTGATATTGGGTGATGTGTCTGTTTGTCATTTCATAGGTTTTCCTGTAAGTATTGCATTTGTGATCTGTTAAGTGCTTTTGTTTTATGTGGGTAGAGCTTCTTTATGATCAGAAAGATACAGTAGGGAGCCTGGAGTTGGGCCCTGGTCTTCTAGGTTCCTCTTCAGATGTCTGCAGAGATCCAGACTCAATGGTTACATGTTTGTCCTTTTCTATTAAAACCAGTTGTCCCTGCACTTTCTCTAACAACACAAAGCCTGATGTACAGGGAGCAGCAGTCAGTAATTTAGGGGATCCAAAGGGAGAAGTTAAGATTGCAGAAGCATTAGGTTATAGGATTTGTCAATAAAAGTAGGCCAGTCATCATAGCCTGTCAGTATAGACCTACCAAAGAGGCTTTATTTGGTTATCTAATGTGTGTATGCATATTTGTACCACCGACAGTGCTATCTAGAGGCTAATTTTGACTTAAGGTTCTTCAGTGGAAAAATAAAAGATCTAAGAGGTTGGTTAAGTGATGTGCTGTTAGGATTTGCATAGGTAATATGCTGATGGAGATTGCTTTGCCTGAAACCTTCTAGTGGTATGTACTGACTCACTGTCTCATCATGCTGTTAGCAAGTGTGCAGGAATTTTAAGGGTATGCCATGTTTCTCACCTAACTATTGCAGATCTAGCAAGTGTCAGCTTGCAAGCAGCTTTTATCAAAGGGAATATAGGTAAGAGTAAGTTTGCTTACAATGGGTGGGTAAACAGGAAGAAGGAGAAAACCCTTGCTTAAGAAAGGGTAACTTCAGGCATGCCAAGATCTCTGAGGCGTCAGATGTGGAAGGCACAAGTAGACCCCAAATAGTACAAGGGGATGGATTCGTGATATGTTTGGTGTGAAAGAATTGGGTTTTAAGCACACTCTAGGGACCATCTGTAATACTGCTTTGACAAACTGGACACCTCATTTTAGGGCTGTATGTGTTAGCAAAAGCAATTCCACTTAAGATATATCTAGATTCAGTCTCACTGCTACTCCTCCAGGATGATGACATCCAAGGGGCACAGATATCCACTACCACTTGGCAGAAAGTCAACACTGACATCTGGGAGACGGGGTGATGCTACAAGCAAATGCAGACAGTGCTCTGTTCAGCAACTGGCTTGCTTGACCTGGCTGCTGCTGTGGGAGTGCAGACCTGAGAGGTTCCTAACCAGGCTCCCTACTGAAGCACAAACCTGTTATTAGCCGGGACTCTGCATTTCTCCTGTAAGCATGACCTAGTAGCAGTCCCGTGGGCAGAGCTGGAGGGGAGACAGAGGACATCACAAGCCCAGGCCTTGGGAGATGTGGAAAGCTGCCAGGTTCTCACCGCTGCTTGCTCACCAGTGAGTCATGGCTGGATGTTGTCCTCAGGCTGGCAGGGCTGCATGATGTTCCGATTTGGTCTGAGGGCAGCCCCAAGTAGAGAATTACTTTAAGAGCAATGACTACTGATTTTTTTTTTTTCTTTTTGTAAGCTTTTAACGCTCTGTGTATTTGAAGTTTCCTTTTAATTTTCAGTTCTAGTTTTCTTGGTGTAAGTAAAATAATTCTCCTCTTCCTGCTTTCCATCCATGAACTAAGCATCATCTTTTGTAACAAAATTCATATCCAGTTACAAATTAAGATGATACTTGGATAACAGTTAACAGGAAGAGCAGTATTCTTTCTGAAATGAGTGAAACTTCAGGAGCGTTTTTTTTTGGGGGGGTATAGAACAAGATCGTAATTAGTGGAAGGTGTGAAAAGAACAAACTTGATTTAACCCATTTTAGTTGTGTCTTTCCTAAAAATAACCAGATGTTAATAGGAAATAATATTTGACAAAACAATAATAGTGTACATAGTGTAATAATAATAAACTTGAGTCTAACCTCAAGATCCTGTCCGAGAGAGAATTATGAGTTTGGTGGGGTTTTTTTTGTAGCCTTAGCTATTAATACTTTCAGCTTTGTGGGTTAATATCAACAGAGTCAAAGCAGGTTTAGGAGCTACAAAGACATTCTGAAATAAACAGAATTTGGATGGTGTGAACCAGGAAGGGGGAGGAGAGGCTTCAGTTCGTTATGAAATGCTGAGCTATATTAACTGCCATGAGCTGTAAGGTTCCATGATCTCTAATAAAACTAACACAAGTAGTAATCAGTTAGATATGTAGCTCCTGCAGGGGAACGCACATATAGCAAACCTAAGTAGAATGGATGTTTTGGCTTGTATTTCTTCAGAGAGGAATGCCAACTTAAAAAGGAGAAAAAAAAAAAGGTGTTAAATAGCAAAATCTACATTTAATTTTTGCTTTTGCTGAAAGCCTTTAGCAAAAGCCTGGAAAAGTTTTGTCTCATGAGGCTTGTGATCCATGCTCTAGACTGACTAATGCTGCTAGTGTTTGCTTGTTGTCTTCCAAATCAATAATATGAAATATCTTTGTTCAGAAGATTCTAATATGCTTTGTAGGTGGAACCTTAGCCAGTGCTGCAAAGGCAGAGCAGAAGCCTCCTGGGGTGTCATGCATGTATGTAGGTGCTAAATGGTCAGCACGCAATCTGAGCATGTAATTTCAGGACATTCCAGATGTTAAAACTGAGGCTTAGCTCTCCTTTTATATTGTTGAAGGCAGGATATAATTAACCTGGATGCACCTGCTGCTTTGTTAGCAGAGTTAGCCTTATGGCTGTGCTTTTCACTACCTGCACAGATAAGTTTCTTTTCTCCGGTGCTCGTGGCAGTGTGAAACGACTTTAAGTACATAGGTACCCTCTGTCACTTTCTATCCCTGTGACATTCATTGTTTTACATTAAATGAAGCTTGCATTAAGCCCATGCTCGTTCTTTGTGCCTGTCTGCATTAATTTATGACAGTGCCACTGAGTTTGGGAGGACAGCCTGACCACAGAAATAAGGAAGAGATAGGTATGTGCACACATATAGCTGAAGACATAGCATAGGAGGAGTGTATTTTTTTTCTAAACAGTGCTTTCATATTTTCTTTATATTCTTCTTTTGAATGAAAATTAAAGCATACAGTCAGGTCACCTTGTGGCTTAAAATCAGAAATTCTTGAAGAGGGCTATAGAAATCAAATGGAATGACATGATTTTACTGGTGTATATGTAGTGGAGTATCTTCTGTCTCCCCAGTCTGAGACAGAACTAAGTGGCTGAAATAATAAAAACTTTAAAATCCTCAATGAAACACACATTATACAATGTTTCATGAGAGAAGTGAGATGCTATAATAATTATTAAAAATTATTAAAAAGTAGATAATACTAATAAAGAATGAGTGAGGATTGGTAGGTGTAATATTCCATTATATGTTAGCTCCATCTAAATCCTATAAATCTTGTTTTTATTCTACTGACAGAGAATTTTTTTAAAAAATGTGTCTGGGGGTTGTCCCTTTCCCCTAGCCAACAGATGACAAGCAGCTCTTGGAATTTCTCTGTGCAGTGCTAGAAATTTTTCCGTCACTGAATTTTTGTCTAGTTTACTTAACCTGAAAAAGAACCCAAATCTCACTGTGTAAAAGTAATCTAGTAGCATAGCTGTTGTCCACTTGAAGTTAGGCTCTAATAATAATTGAATGCACAGATGGGGAGATAAAATATGTAGTAAGTAAAAGGAAATCAAACAAAGAAAGCAAAAGAACAGGGCAGATAACCTGTTGCACCCTTCTGCATGTAAACCAGATTATTGGGGAGGCAATGAGACTTCTCCCTGGTGTGTGACAGTCAATTAAAAATTAATGAGTAATAGCGTGGTGTTAGAATGGTAACTCGGTCTCAAGTAACTGCTGTCTCTAGGAAGAGAAGAGTAGTCATCCATTCAGGAAAAGGAAACTTGATTTTTATTTGTAATTGCTTTAGTTTTTAACTGATGGTAGCTGTTAACATCAGTGTCCTCAGGCTCTGATAGTCCATTAAAGAGAGCTCAGTGGAATGACTAAAATGGAATTGCAGCTGCGAGGAGTATGTGGCAAGACAGTGAGGACTGCCTAACATCGTGTAATATCATTAGCATGGCAGCTTCCGCAGATCTGCACTGCATTCTAAAACAGACCCTGCCAAACAAATTTTAGCCCTCACTATAAATCAGAAGTAGAAATGTGGACAAATGCGAGCTTTTATTTTGCTTTCCAGCTGAAAGTATCATCCCAGAAACTCAGTGGCTTATAATATTTAGGGGACTTCTTTGTACTTTTTAGTACTGTGACACTCTTACCTCTTGATGAGGTATACTGCATGGTGTACAGCTGAGCTACATAAGTTTCCAAGACACGTGAAGTCTTAAAGACAGCAATGATGGCCTGTAAAATCCAGTTTGATAGTGCTAAAAACATGAAACTACCTGCAAAAAAATACTAATTCTTCCTCCCCCATCTCTTCTCAGTTCTGGATTGCAAGGCAGCCAAGAAAGCATTCCCAAGAGCTCTCTTCAAAGTCTGAGTCATTTGCAAACCTGTTTTAACTTCTTTAACAGATTTAAAATAACTTTTGAGCCTATGCATCTGCCAAAGAATATATTGCAATGGTTCATATAATGTGTTCTTTTTAAAAAAAAGTTGTTTTTTTTTTTTTTTTTTCTTTTTTATAATGTCCCCTCAAGACAAGAGAATGGTGACACAGGATGAGAACAATCCAATTTGGCTATCGAGACCCAAGATTGGTTTGTAACACTATGTAGGGCTAGTACGTAGCAATTAAAATAGATGTTAAATAATTGCGAGAAAATAAATATGGAATCCAGAAATATACTTGGAGCGTGAGCCCTTTGGAGAGTCCAGTTCCTCTAATCATTTATGTTAGAAAGAGGGAGCCACCCCAGCGGAGATTTTTGGGCGTTTGGTTAATGCCTGCCTAAATATTATTTAATGATCTTGAGAATGTGAATGAATAGACTTGACTTGGGTCAGGAGTTTTATGCTCTACTTAGGCGGGGATTATTCTAAGAAACCTGATGAGATACAGACATTTATCCATCTTCACTGAAGTTAAATTACTAGTATTACTTCTTGCCTAACACAAGCTGGAAACGGACTGATTTTTTCTCTCTTTCCTCCAGTCCTGATCAGCATTGCAGTGTGGATGAACAAGACATTCATCTTGCTGACACATCTTGTTTCAGCTGTTGCTGTGACAAATTGTTTTTGCTATAGTTCAGCTGAAGTGCTGCAGAGTTGCTGGGAGTGACTACTGTATTCCGGGGGTTGTTCATAACAGATTTTAAATTGGTTTTTGAGGACAGCTTTAAATCAAAATCAAAGCAAGTGTTACCAAGCACTGTCAACCACAGATGACTTTACGTAGAGAGAGCTACTGCTAGAGGGACGAAAAAGCNTTTAAAAAAAAGTTGTTTTTTTTTTTTTTTAATCTTGTATGTACATCTTGCATATTTGAGGAAGGAGTGAGAAAGCAATACTGTGGCCACTTTATATGGGAAATGGTATTGGAGTACTTGTATTTATCATTTCAGGAAGCCAAATACTAAGAAAACTAAAACCAGAAAACTGGTATTTTATTACATACAGGACAGTAATTAGGCATTTTATGCTGGTTTAGGGTTAAGTTTTCACTCTGAGGGAAATTTGATTCCTGAGGGTACCTGTAAGCACAGAAACGAATTAGGTTCCCAAAGGTTTCCTGAATGCTTGAATTCTAATAAACAACCAACTTCCAAATTTACAATGATCAACTATTTGAAAATTAATCTTTTCCTAGCAAAGAACCCTCATAAATGTTTCCCACTTAAACTATATAAATATATAAATATTTGCATTTCTTCGATGATGCATGTTCAAATTTACATAGTGCTGTTTTAATTACTTAATGTAATCATGGAATTTACATAAATGTGCATGAAAGGCAGTTCAGCTCATAATTTCCTCCTCTCACTGTGTCTTACATGCTTTAAATTTATGTACCAGGATAGAAATGTATACTTTGTAATTCCAGTTAAGGAGGGTATGTTGCCTGGTCTTACATGACTTACAGTATGGAGGCAGGATTTATAGGCTGCTCTTCATGTGTGTTTATTTGGTTTATTTATTGTTGGCCGGTTCTTTGTGTAGAGTGCAATGTACTGATCTATGACTTTTGGTGTGCCAGTATTATAATCTCATTGTCAAATAGCATGAAAACAAGTTTTTCAAAAAAGCCAAAAACTGAAATGGAAAGTGGTCATCTGAGAGACTGGAACTTGCTATACTCTATATTAGGAAGAATTGTACTTTCTGGTATTACTACGGCAATTGGGTTATAAAGAACGGGATAAACTGATATTAATGTAGTTACCCAAAGAAAATTATTCCCATAGGATGTAATGAGTGAAGCTTTATTGAAAACTTGAAGTGTCTAGGTTGAAACTTAGAAGATATTTCAGGAATCTGTTGAACTAGGGACTGTGGTCTGTGTTGATAGCTATGCCAGTGGTACAATAAGGGATTAAATTGTAAATGTTGAATTTCAACAGCTGAAGTTTTCGGTCCATCTCTGAAGTTGCACCTCTTTCTCATTGACAGCAACAGCAGAAAACTCTGCTTTGACTGTAATATCTTTAAGGTAAGAACTGTAACTAACCTTCTGAGGCAACTGAGACAGTTTGTACAGTGGCCTAATGGACTAAGGGGCCATTACAAGTGCTACCGTACCATAAATAGTTTTTCAGCTACATAAGCTTCAGTTTTGACTGAAGACAGGGGAAAGTGGGAAAACAAGGA